>JAPKLX010000679.1:0-24605 GCA_026898415.1 Leonotis leonurus | reverse complement strand
AAATATATGAAACCTATTTCACCCCCACTTTACGTGAATTATGTCAGCGATATCCTATTTTAGGAGACCGCTGACTATGTATTAAATCAGTCTCGAAAATTGCTTTTAAAGTAATTTGGAATAGAAATTTACACATTTCTCATTCCTTCACCACTGAATATATATTAAATCAGCGATCTCCTATCTTATTTATTTCTTTAAAATCTATCATTCTACAAGAACACTACCCAATCATCGATTTCACTAACCTTTAGCAATTACATTAGTTGGTTTTCCAAACAAGTCAAAAATTTCCTCAAGAACATTCCCTTATACCCTGCACATAAGGTGTTTGTGAAAATTCAAATGAGTCGAAAATGCACAAAGCACGCCAATGTCGAAGAAGGAGTGGACCAAGTGGCAAGTAATAATTGGGTGGATCCAAGTCGTGATAGGTATTCCTCAGAACAAGGTAGCTTATTTACCGGCTTTGTCTCGAAAAAAATTACTCCACCAAGATGCTTAGATTGGGAACTTTTGGAAACATTGGGTGCCCTGGATGGCATGCATAAATATTCATTAATGGAGGTAGATGGTATTATTCCATTAGGGATTGAATTCTTAGCTACGTTTGATGTTGCCTCGGACTTCCAGTCGTTTAATTGTCGATTACTTGGTCAAAATTTCCATGTTACATCCTCTATGATGAAAACCTTCTTCGGATTTCCGTCTAAGGGATATCATAGACCCCCTCCTGACTTTAACCCAAATAGGGCTTGGTTTGAGTTGACGGGCTTTGATAATTGGGAATCGGGGGTATACCTAATGGTTTCTTGCGTGAACCTGCTGTGGGTATCTTACATAAATTCCTTGCTTATTGCATTTCCGGTAATGACCAAGCAAATAAGGTCAATACGGTTGAATGTTATCTTTTGTATTGTGCTGTGAAAAATATAAAAATTTGTCCAGCATCATTTATCTATGACTCCATTCAATCCATCCAACGTCGGTCCCGGTGTAAAGCTGCACTTATTCACATCGCAACGGCTATTGGAATACATGTGCAGCTAATATCGCCTGAGGGAATTGCACCACGAGGTCATGAACCCTTGTCATGTAGGAAGATTGATTTAGGGGAGCTTCGAGGGGCACCATTTGTCAGTTCTCGGTCTGAGTTGGTTACACAAGAAAACTGACATTGTGTGCGAAGATATTTAAATGCACAGGCTGCTGAAAATAATGGTGGAATAGGGTCATCAAGTCGTGGTGTTAATAATGTGGGAGATGAAAGTGATGATGATAACCAAACAGAAGATGAAAGCGACGGTTCAGGAGATGATGCACGGGACAATTCTCCGTTATGTCGGCGCACAACTGATGTCATTGGTTCTTCGTCTGTTCAAGGGGTGGCTGATCTTTTTGCTGAGTTTCGTAGTTTCATAGAGGAATGGAGTACATGATTCAATGAATTCAAAAATCACGTGAATGAGCATCTCGATGCACAAGCTTTGAAGATCGATAATAATAAGTCAATGCTATGTGATTATAATGAAAGGTTTGGATGCTCAGAACAAGTTACTTGAGTCTCAAAATGCGATTTGGGAAACTCAAAATGCTCAATGGAAATCCCATCAGAAATTATTGGAAGATCAAAACCTTGTTCTTAATGAGATGCAAAAACAGTGGAAGATGTGGAAGACGAACCTCGGTGACGACACAACTAATGAGAATTAACATTTACCAACTGATCTTGTTTCAAGGTTTATGGAACAATGTTTATATCTGATATTTGGAATTCTACGTTATTGTGTTGGTCTATCTTTCTTCTACAGTTTAGTTGGTACTAATGATCATGGAACTATGGTCATGTTTTGACCGTTATGTTATTGGATTTTATGGGCTTCTTTTTATGGTGTTGATTATATGTGTTTTTGTTTAATTTATGTCCTACATCATAAAATATCAAAAGAAGGTCATAATTCAAGTAAAAGGATTAAAATGTAACAAAGGGAATACATCTCAAACATTACTACCTTAGGAAGAGAGGATTACATAGGGAATAGATATGGAATACAACAATAGAACATTACTACTTTAGGCAATTAATACAAGAACATTAATAGTGAATACATTAATCTCAAACTAGTGATGAACAACAATAGAACATTACTACTTTAGGCAAGTGATTTTTGAGATTACTTTGACTGCCATGGACTAGAAGATGCACATGAGCTGTGGTCTCCAACATTTGATGTCATAGTTGATTTGTTCTTTTGTTTTCCGTCATTCGTTGACCCTTCCCCTTGGTTGCGGTTGAAATGCGTGGTAGAAAATTGGTCGGGAAATGTTTGGCTATATTCCTTGAATAATCTATGTTTAGCTTTAACATCGAGGGGTGACATAACTTCAACGTCGTCTTGCGCTTCTTTTTGGGGGGTGTCGGACAACGAAGGAATCGACGTATCATATTCTCCTTCATCTGGTGTCCAGAATAGTATGTCAAGGTGAGTCCACTCTGATTCACCTACGTAGTAGTAAGCCTTAGCCAACTCATTTGCCTAATTCAACCAAGACCAATAATTAGTGAAATAAATGGTAACAAAAATAATTATGACACCTCGGTAGTCAATAATACCTCGAAAAGACGTAGCCAAACATGTTTTCTTGCTTAAACTATATTTTTGAAACGATGCCAATTTGTACCGGGATCGCAGAGAATCATTTTAAACGTTTGGTATCATTTGAGAAGCATGTCGCGTTTTTTACATGCTTCTTCCCAACTTAGAGTTACACAACAATACTTCTTGACATCTTCAATGGCTTTTCGGAGTATGTAGTATGGAATATGGGCACCTTGCCAACGAATATCCTTTTTGTACATCACGAGCATTTTTACGAAAAAATTATCATTGGGCTTAATCCAATAACCATGGTAGAAATAGTATGACTGTGTGGGTATATTAGGAATGGACATTTTGTATGAAGTGGATATATTGGGGTAGATGTTGTGAGGATATATGTTTTCGTCTCAAAATACATTCTTTTATAGACACACTCACTTGAATAATATTCTACTTGGTAAAAACGACAAACAAATTGAGTGAAATTCGGACTATGAGTCTATGAGGTTCATTTGGAATCTATGTTCATTAGTTGGTACAGTTGAGTTACTTGATTTGATAACACAAGTGATGAGTGACAAGGCATAAAAACTACTATACATCTTGTGACTCCTTTTAAATGTCAGAGACCACAGACAATTTCCTCATGTAATTGATTAATGCTAAGATATTGAACATATCAGCGGTCTCTGTGTGGACATAAATCGTTGACTCAATATACGTAAAAATTATGAGCATAATAATTCCTTATATCATCGGTCTCTAAGATGTCAGAGACCGCTGACAATTAATTCGTGTAATTCCTGTAATTCGTTAAATTTGGTTAATTCGCTGACAATTAATTCGTGTAATTCGTGTAATTCGGTTAATACGCTGACAATTAAGTTGTGTAATTCCTTATCTTCGGTTAATGGGTAGTTGGTCAGGAGGTATGTAACCCTCCGGGAATAATTCGCGTTTAGCTTTAGGACTGAGCATTGCCATCACTTCTTGATCATATTCTTCATCATGGTTGTCCATTTTAACTATTTGAATGTTAGTATGTGCTTGATAAAATTTCAACTTGTAATAATTCATAGCATGCTTGTTTGATAGTTACAACTCAATACAATTTTTGATTTTATTGACAATGTTTGTCACCAAATATTGACACATCTACTTGTGGGAAAATAATTGTGGAGTAAAGAAGATCTTGGATAATATCTACTATTCCTGAAATTTAAAGTTAGTTTGATAGTATTGAAATGACAAGTGTATATATACCTATTCATCTTGTGAACTGTTATTTTATTTAATCAAAGAGCATGGTGGGATGCCAATTACAGGTAGACATTGATTAGACGGAAGATTCTCAAACAAAAGTAATAATACATATAGCCAATTCTAATAACATCAGAAATAAGATAAATACAAATCATTACATAGTAATGTTCAAACATCTGACTTATAATTTTAAGCTAAGTCACGCAAAATACATAGTGATGATAATGATTTCCTTGTTTCACAACACATTGTCCTTCGTCTACAACTTCAGTGAAATAATAACCTCAAACAATACCCCTAGCAAGAAGATAACAAGGGTCATGAATCCAAAGGCTACTTATAATTCCAAATCATTTACACATTTGGTGTGGTACTCATCACACCATATGAATGTCTGTTTATGCTTCATCTTGGATGGGCATTTGTAGTACATGCGTCCTGGGTGATCGGCTTTCAAGCCAGCAGTAAAAAATTCATCTTCCCAGCTCCGCACACACAATCTGAGAATAATTTTGAATCTTCTTTAAACATGTCCATAGCCCTGATCATGTTAAGCATACATTAAAATATTGGAATCAATATATAAATATACATTAAGGTCAAAAAGGGATGTTCTTCGGCTATTTGGTACTTAACATGAATCATGAACTATATCATAAGAAAATATTAAGCTTCAACCATACATTAAGGGCAATGGTTACACAAGAAGGTTCAACAATCTTCAAATATGAAATATTATCATACATTAAAGCAATCTGGAATTCAGGTATACAAAACATATTAATAAAAATTGTAGAATACAATTCACATGTTATATGTCTCCCACATTTCTTGGGCCAAAATATCTCTGGCATTTGTCCATGCTGCTGAAGCTTCAACCATATCTATTACGTCATCAACTTGGTTAGCATGGTTGTCCTCCACGTGATTCTCGTCCAACTCTAATTCAATTAGATCAAACTCCATCTGACTTCGTATGAAGTTATGAAGTAAGAAACACGCCATAATTAACTGACACTGAACCTTAATCGGATAGAAGGCTGCGGATCTTAAGATCCCCCATCGCTTCTTGATGACTCCAAATGCACGTTCAACCACATTTCTTGCTCTACTGTGTCTTAAGTTGAATAATTCTTGCAGATTTTTGGGTCTTGCATTATGTGGCCCCCACTCCTTTAAATGGTATCTCACACCCTTATAGGGAGTGAGAAAACCTTCCGCATTTGCATACCCGTTATCACAAAGGTAGTAGAATCCTAATATATAAATTACATTTTATCAGAATTTATAAAATTTTCAATTGGGTTAATTATAAGTATCAAAGCAAACCTACCCCTTGGAATTTTCAACCCCGTCGCCCTGTTAACAGCATCTCTTAATACCCATCCGCGGCGGATCCTTCCCAACCCGTTAACACATATATGAATTTCAGGTCTCTATCGCATACTGCTAGAGTATTTGTAGATATTTCACCCTGACGGGTCTTATATCTAGGTTTATCACGAGGGGGGACAGTGACATTTATATAAGTGCCATCTAGAGCACCTAAGCAACCCTATATGAAGTAAAATGTTAAAAAGAACTGTCAATTACAAGATTTTCATGGCAATATTCAACAATCTTGAATAAGAAATATAAGATTTAATTACCTTGAACCATTTCCAACGCGAATCATTGCTATCGTTTGGCACATGAATAGGTTTGGCAATGAATAAGTGGTGCAGCTTTAAAATGGAAATTAATACCAAATGGGTATACCGGAAGATTGTTTGGCCAGAACGAGAGTGATCAAAGGACACGGTTCCTTATTTTTTATGATGTGCCAAGATACCTATAAACATGGCAACTTGTTCTTCTACACCGACATATTTACCATCACTTAACCCTCCTAAGTCTTTTAAAATTATACATAATCTACCAAATGTGTTTCTATCCATTCTTAGATTTATTAGACAATTAACATCACTTACTTTTACTAACCTATGAAGACGTTTCACTTGGCTAGGCATTCTTTCAATCATGCTATATGTGTCATCACAAATATCATTTTTTTTTCGCATTTTTTTTGTACTCAAAAGCTCTATTAATAAATCTACAACGACACAGAGCTAGAGCAAGTACAGGTTAATAATTTCGACAATCATTATTGCTATATAAGCGTTCCTTCTAGTATTTCTCATTATTGTGATAATTTAATAATTAATGACCAAAATATGTATTTCGCATCCAGGTAGCTGTATAAAGAAGCATAAAAAAGGGCAAAGTAAAAATCTTTGGCTATTACGTGTAAAATGTGACACAAGGGGACATAAGAACTTCATATTAAACAGATTAAACATATAATTGTGTAACAAATAATTAATTGAGAGGTAATACATGGAAAAACCTTCCTTGTGGTAATGCATATGGCTTCAACTGACCAAAATACTATATGTTACACCAACTTTGCGTTACATCCAACAACATAATATAGCACCATCAATATAAGCACTTTGTAACAAATTCAATAAAAAACCAGATATATGAAATAAAAACCAAATTCAATATAAGCACCATCAATAAAAAACCATATTATTCAATATAAGCACCATCAATAAAAAAACCTCTTAACATCAGCAATATGGCTAGAAACAAAAAAACATGAGAGGTTCAACAATCTTCAAATATGAAATATTATCTTGGAGATACATAAACATCTTTCAGAGAGCCAAAATTTAACAAACCTAGAACACAGATTAAACAAATGTCAAACGATGCATTAAGAAATTCGTAATCATTTTTACGAGCAGACTTAATTCGATTGCGTCTTAACCAGAACTCAGTGCTGAAAGACAATAAGGACAACCATAATCGAACCACAATCAAATAATTATTGCATTTTTAATCCTGCCAAAATAAATGATGCAATAGGTCTGGGTTCACTCACAGCATTGGAAATAAACACCATAGCACACAACACAACAAACCCTAGAATGTCTGCGAATGAAGAAAAATTCAAATAAATTAGGGCTTAGATATAACCTTCAATATTCTTCAAAATCTGAGTGCAAGACTTCTAATTTCCTGAAGATAGAATAGAAATCACCTTTACAATGGAATATTTCAAAGAAAATTCAATTAGGATCGATTTTAATTTCAAGCAACAAATGATGTGGTTTTTCCCGTATGAAATCAACACTAACCTTCGATGAAAAATGTTCACAAACGAAATCTGTTGTCACCTTCTTCCTTTTCTTGCTTGGTAATTTTGGCAGCGATGTTGGGCGAACAATGGAGTTGTCGCCTTTTTCTTTGTCGCAAGATGCAGTCGCGTAGGGTCTCTTTGAAAATGAGAAAATGTTTGTGAAATCAAAATGAGAAGGGTAGAGTAGTCATTATGTAATTTTCCTTAAAACACTGTTGGGGAAGGACTAGAATAATACCACCTGGGTGCTTGGATTGTAAACTTGATATAACTTGCCAAAATAGACGGGCTGAGTTACCAAACACGGGCCATTAGGAATAACAAAATTCCTACCAACTGAAAGATTAGTCTAGTTTAAGTTTGCCTAACACCCTTTATCAAGCCTACCAAGTGCAGCCTAAAGGATAAATATGATAATAAAAAATGATACTATTTGAATTCCTTTCCTAAAAAGTCGGGTATTCGGGTATATTTATCGGGTATTCTGGTATACCCAAAACCCGATTTACACACTATTATAAATCCGAATCCCGACCCGAGCAGGTCGGGTATTTCGGGTAGTACCCGAGACCTCTACCTGTTTAGACACCCTTAAGTTTAACCATTTTAGCTTCAATACAAATTTCACACTTTTCTTATGAATTAAATTCACCAATTTTTAGTAAATTTAAATTTACTAACTTTTTTATCGCATTTAGATTAACATGTCATAATCTACAATGTCATAAATCAGAGCACTCAAGCAAATACGAGGAAGATGAAACATTCTCATTATTTTTCGAGTTTCGGTACACGGCGAACCGCCATAAGTTTAAACAAACCATTGGAAAGAAAACCCTTTTTTCCAAGAAAAGTACCAAACTTTAACAAAACATACTTGTCAGACTCAAACACAAGCCTAAAATCATTGCTAACAAGAATAGAACACGATACAAGATTCTTTCGAATGTATGGGAAATGCAGCACATCCTTTAACTTGAGCTATTGACCAGATGTTAGTGTGAGCACGCAATCACCAACTTTGAAAACATAAGACGGATCATGATTTCCCATGTGAAGCTTCTTTCCTTCAACAGCTAGATACGTCGAAAGCATGTTTAGATCAGAGCACACATAAAAGGTAGCGCCGTGTCGACAAACCATGCATGCAGATTGTCAACGTGGTTGGCTTCAGAAACCACGACATCCAAGTTATACTCGTCCCACTTGTCTTTCTCGACAACATGAGCATACCACTTGGTCAACATCTTTTTCTTCTTTGGACTATGCAATCCTTCGCCATGTGGCCCGACTTGTCGCAATCAAATCATGTACCTTCAAAGTTTCGAGCAACAACTTTTCCCTTGCATTTTTCATTTGCATTAGGGCGGCCATGCTTTTTAGAGTTATCACCACGCTCCATCAAGTTGGTCATAGTCTTGTCTTCAAGCTTAAACCTTGGACCACGCCTTCAAATTTTGACGATAAGATCCTTAGTCTCTATCTCACTCTTTTTGTCAGTAAGATAGTTTTTTAAGTCCTTCTAGCTCGGTGGAAGCTTCTCGATCTTGAAAGCAACAACGAACGGAGTCGGCAACGTCAATTGCTCCGCTTGCATCAAAAGAGTTTCCAACTTTTGCACTTGGTCCATAACGGATCGAGAATCAATCATCTTGAAGTCCAAAAAGTTGGTAACAAGAAACATTTTTGTTCCCGCATCCTTGACACAATATTTTTTCTCAAGAGCATCCCACATCTCTTTCGCCATTTTCACGACGACATAAACTGAGTATAGAGTGCTCTCTAACTTATTTAGCATGTAATTCTTCGCTAGGAAGTCGCCTTGATGCCAGACATCAGAGGTAACACGAACATTGAAGTCTGCATCATCAGGTACAACCAGAGCATTCTTATCCAAAAATTTGGCAAGTCTCAATGTTGTTAAATAAAATATCTTTTGATACCACCTCTTGAAATCAACACCCGCAAACTTCTCGGGTTTCTTCCCTTGAGGCAATGCCCTTGAAAAACGAATCGTCACAAACACGTAGTTAGTCCCAGTAGCAACATTGGCAGCAGTGGAGCCACTGATAAGGGTGGTAGTAAAAGTGGAGGCGGCAGCAGCGGAGGTGGCGGCGGCGGAAGTGTTGGCGGCAGTCGTGGCGGAGACGACGACAATATTAGAGGTAGTCGACATCTCCAAATCAAAGTCGTATCTCGTCTTGTGATTGCAAGTAATAAATGGAACTTTATTAAATCGAACGAGATGAGAGGATTACAATAGAAATAAAACAGTCGAGTCGAGGAATGCTTATTTCCACAAGACGAGATACGCCCCGACAAGTACTCACGATCGGAGTATCGTCTCCAAAGATAAAACGACTACGCCCGCCTCGAAATCAATACCGAAGTTCAAAAGGGCACCGACGAACTTGAGAGGGAGAGAACTAGACGAGGATGACCTCTTTCTACAAGACGAGATAATCCTCGGCCAGTACTCACAGTTTAGCGTAGCGTTCCCAAAAATAAAACGACTACGTCCACCTCAAAATCAGCACCGAAATTCAAAAGAGCACCGGCGAACTTGACAAGGGAGAAAACCAAGAAAATAAATGAAGCTCTTAAAACTATATATGAGAATAAGACTAAATGACAGAAGAGAGAGCAAAATGCTTTGGTGTGTTCAAATGAGCTTCCAAATGCTTCATTTTATAACCACACGAGGGACATCCCAAAAGTCACCATTAAAAATCAAACATAAAGTCTAATTAGTAATAAGAATGTAAAAGACCAAAGACCATGGGCTTTTAGATGAACTTCTAAAATTTGGATATGCTTCAACTTTTGGGCATAATAGTCTCTAATAAGATAAGACAAAAATATTGCCAAAATCTTCCACAATGCATTTCTCACTCACCGAGAAATTCAATTTTGAAAAATTCTCAATTTAATTCTCAAAAATTTAAATATACATTGATCAAATTAATTAAGAACCCTATAAATTCAAAATAATTTTTTTTAACAGGATCATAGACAAAAATGTAGCAATCAAATAAAAATGTGTCCATATTACTATACAAGTCATTAACAACTGAATTGACCTGTAGATCATCTCGTATTTTATACTTATCAGTACATTCAGCAAGTTGACAACATCATCAATACAACTCAACTGAAAAAAATAAAATAAAATAAAACTCAAAATTCTCTAAACATGAAAGAAAGAAGTATACCATAATTAATAGTGAGCATAAATCTAGCCGTTGGGGATCGAATAATCATGAATACCATAATTTCGACCTATTGTTAGTTGGTATTCCTCCCACCATCTCTTTGCTTCGCCCTCGTTGAATTTGTTCCGACTGCACCCACAATAATCATATTTGAGATGATGAAAAATAAAATAAGAATTAACAAATAATCATTTGTTGCTCGTGCTCTCGAGTATTTTAGGATATGAATAACAATATGTCAGATTTGGCTTGGTTCGGATTGAGATTTGGAAATTTTAATTTGGGTCCAAATCTGATCCAAATTCATTATATCTTTGAAAAATTGGGATTTGTGTATCCGGATTCATGAGATTTTCAGGTATGATTTAGATACATACATTTTATTTTTCTAAAATATCTAATAAATATACTAAAATTGATAATAAATTTATGGTAATAATATACACTATAATTTATGCAAAACACTACAACAATCCAAAATAAGTCATTTATTTTTTAAATAATTTTAAAATCATTAATGTTCCAAGAAGAGTTGTAGTCACAATTAAAATTTAAAATCTTTAATGTTGTAGCCACATTTAACATCATTATTTAAAGTTAGATTGAATTATATATAAAATAATATATACATATATAATAAATAATTAAATAGACGAGTTCACATGCCGGATTTCGGTCTCAAAATGTGAAATACATGCACAGTACTAAAAAAGGTTAAAAATTCCAAATCAATCACAATTTGTCGGGTTCAAAATTTAAAAGACCCAAATTCTAAAAACTAAATTTGGATCTCCAGATATGGACAGGATCCAAAATCCGCAACCATCCCTATTTCAAACGAGATTGGACCATGAATTTTCCCCGTGTCACATCAATATCAACCTAGCCTGGCTCAAAAAACAACTTGATGTACTCCTTTTGTTCCATTATTATTGTCCTCTTTTATATTGAGATGAGTGTATTATTTTAATGAAAGAGGACAATAATAATAGGACAAATGGAGTACATAAAATATGGAACGGACCGAAGTGACTCAATTTTAAAGGATATGTTGGTACTTTGGACCGTGAGAGTCCCGAATGAAATTTTTTCAGACAAAAAATATTGGGCTACTTAGTCAAACCGGCTCAATTTTGACAGTTAACAAGAAACATATCAAGTTGCTTGATTTTATTTGTATTAATTTTAAATTGGAAATTGTTTTTTAATAAAAAGTTGGAACCTAATTCTTACATGCACGCAAGCTCAAGGTGTGTTGGCCTTCATTAAGATAGCTTATTGAAAACTTTGATATCTTTTAATTACATTTTGGTTATCCTCTTAGAAATTCTAAACAAGAAATATATATTTACACTTGCTCAAAAATTTTAATGTAAGGTTTGTTTTGGCACTTAAATTTTGCTGCAAATTAGAGGGTGTTTGGCTAATCTTATTTTAAAAAACTTATATATAAGATATTATACCTTAAGAGTTTACAAATTGTCAAAGTGTTTGGATAATTGAGTTTATAAGCTCTTTTAAAGAGCTTTTAAGATGATTATTCACATGTGATTTTGTTGGGGTAAATCTGATAATAACAAAATATTAGAGGATTATTTATGTAATTTTGTTGTAGCTTATAAATTCATGGAGAAATAAGTTGGGTAGAGCTACTTATTTTTTGAATAGTTTATAAACTTTAAGAGCTTATTTTTACAATTTATAAGCTCTCAAAAAACTTAATTTGCCAAACACTTTGAAGGAACTTATAAGCTTCTAAACAGCTTATAAGCTTTTTAAGGAGCCAATAAGCTTAGTCAAATACCCTAAGTGTCATTTTAGACCTTGATCCTACTATACTATAGTAACTATACTTATAAACTCAAAATGAACAGGATTGCCCCCTTAATTAATTAATTTTATGCCATTTAAGTTTTTAAATTTTTGTTAAAGACTTGTGAATTATTTTCTAGAAGAGTTGATTTCTATAACTATGTCTATACACATAACAACTATCAATAGAGCAGCCTCTTTTGATCATTTGAATCTACTAATTATTCTCAAACAATGTCAGCATATTAACAAAAAAATTACTCAGCATTAATTAAGTTACACTCTACCTACTTCATAAACTATTTCAATCACATAATTAAGCACAAGTTGATTTAATCTATTTTTATTTTATTTTTTCAAAATAGAATTTCTAACAGACAAGTGGTAGCTCGAAAAGTTAAAGGAATCGAAAGGAACCTGAATCGTATTCGTCTTAGGCTCGTATTTCCATCCGACAACATTGAGAAGGTGATGAACACCCCGGGTTGATATTGTTCGACCCATTCAACATTCGAACACTTTATTCTCCCTATACCAGAATGAAGATCTCCACCATACAAAGATCTTAACTTGCTCGAGACGACAACCGGAGCAACATCAGCAACAGGAAGCATCCCTTTTTGAGGATTAGTACTATCTTCTGCTGCTTGCCCAATAATCTTCTCAGACATCTTGCAAAGCTGCAACAGAAATAAATGTATAGTTTTATTATATTGTGAAGGTGACTGTATTACATGGTAGAGAAGAGTTAGGCTAATTACCTTTGATGTCAGCATTTGTATAGTTTCATTAGCCTCTTTAATGTTGGTGGCTTCTTCTTTTGTGAGAGACCTAGCTTCCTCAATTTTCCTTTTGTTTTCTTGAATTTTCTCTTCCCTTGCTGCACATAGTTTTGTTAGACTATCAACCTGCATGAGAGCATGCATAGAAAAGGTAAATGGATCAAGTAACCATCTTAATCTTCAATTTTTGATATTGTAATCTACAGATCATTTACTTGTGATATGAACTCATGTGTGTTAGTGTCGAGACGAACAAACATTAATGCGCAAGAATCGGTTCTACATATATAACATGTGGTATGTCATACCTGAGCCTTGAGCTTTGAAATTTCTTCAGAAAGGTAATTTTTTTGAGGAGCAGCAGTAGAAATGCTGTGACTTCTTCTTGCCATCATGGCGTCTCTATAGTTCTTGTTAAGGACTCGAGGGCTCGAGACGTTCCCCCATCTTGGCAGTGCCTTGTCCTCACAAGCACGATCTTGATCTTGTTCTGGAAATGTAACATCTCTTCTTTCAGAGCTTTGATCGCCATCATAATAAGTAAACTTAACAATTGATTTTGTTTCCACGCCTCGTGCCATTGGTGAAGGTCTCGGCGTATTAGTTTGAAAGCAGCATGAGATGCTCTGCAGCTCGTTGAAGCATTCGTTGCAGACACGAAAGGGCTTCTTCCTCTCGTTCAGAGCAAGAGAAGCACGGATAGATCTTTTGCTGCTGCAAACATGACAGAACAAGCGCCCACAGTTATAGCAGTTGTGTTTCTTCCTAGTGAGACCAAAACTGTTCCCACACCCTCTGCAAGATAACTGGTCAGCACTAGACAGAGATCTGTGTGGACATATCGCAGCCGTAGAAGTCGATCCACACGTTACTCTCTCCACTTTCCTCCCATTGAGAGCCTCAACTAGACTAGGAGAGTTTCTATCTCTTGTATCACCGAGGCCCAACTGCCCATTCTCACCTCTCCCCCAAGTATACACATTCCCCTTCCAAGTCAGTACAGCCATGTGGAAAGATCCGGTCGAAATTTCTACGACGTGTTCATCAGTAAGCTTCCCTTTAACAGCAACAATTGACCTATCTTTGGCTTGCGGGAAGCCAAGCTGCCCGTATGCAGCACTTCCGATAGTAAAAACTCTACCGGTGCTTGTTAAGCCAGCTGTTAAAGTGTCTCCACATGACACTTGAATGAAATCGTGGTAAAAAAGGCGTGCAACGTATGTAGGAATGAGTTTTCGTTCTTGATCACGATGGCCTAGCCTCCCTTTGTCTGAATCACCCCATGTGAATAACTTCCCACTTCTATTACTGGACTTAACAGAGTCAACTGTGATGTCGATGACTGCAGCCGTATGCCATGGCCCACATGCCACATCCTTCACCCGTAAACCTTTGATTGAATCGACTTCTTTAGGTTGTGAGTAGCTCTGAAGATTCCCATGACCAAGAGCACCAAATGTTCCAACTCCGTAGGTAAATAAATGACCATAAACGGATAAAATCGCAGCGTGCCATTCGCCACAAGAGACGTTAGATATTGTTATATTCTCCAACGAGCCACAGACCCTATGCACTAGCCAATGGCTTCTCCTGTTATCTTCACCAAGTAGATTACCACCCCATGCATACACCTCACCGGAATGTGTTAAAGCACACGTGTGGTACGCCCCACAGCTGACACGAGCTATGTGAACCCCACTAAGCGAGTCGACAATCTTTGGACAGAGTGCATCCATGTCCACTCTATGACCTAATCTCCCCCGTTTTTCCTCACCCCAGCAGAAAACCTCTCCCTCCTTAGTCACCACTGCAGCATGCCTCTTTCCTAGAGAAATAGATTGCACGTCGAGCATTGTAGCTGAGTCGAGAAGTTTAGGCAGCAAAGAGTTTAAATGTGCTTCACCTCCTCTTCCTTCACCCCAAATATAGACATCTCTCAAGATATGCAATTTAGGTTGAGAGGGAGGAAAAGGTGCCTCGGACGCACTAGCACAAGCGGCTCTGTTGTTTATTAGTGGAGAAGTTGGGGCTAACACATTCACCATATTGCACGAATTTGAAAGATTCAATGCTGAATAAAAGCTATTGTATGAGCACGATATACCATCCAAAGTACACCTTCCTGAACACGGAGACGGGAGACGACTCCCACACACGCGGTGTACCTTCCGAGAAACATAGTGAACAATGTTTAGTACTAAATTTTACATGATAATATAATCCTAGAGAGGCAAAAAGTTTGTTGAGAACCTCAGACGATCTGGTAATCTTCGCTGAAAGGCCTAATAACTGCTTACGCCTCATAAAAGCAGCGGGGCTGTTGATGCAGCTTTGGGCAGTACCTCTCTGTTTCTTCAACGAGGCAACTGCTCCGTTGCAGTAATTTCTCGATATTACTGCTCTCAAACCTATGAACCAACACTCAGCCTGCGATTCATCCTTACATATCTACATCAAGATATAGGATGCAGAAGAATTCAGCAAGCATTTCAGTTTATTTACATAAGGATAAAGAAGGAATGAAACATGTTATGCTTACCAATTCAAGTGAGCTCTTGCCATTTGCATAGATGAGGGAAAGGCACTGACTTTCCTTCTCGAGCCGTAACTGTTTCTATAATATGTAAACCAAATAACTCTAGTTACAAAAACTAACCATGTAAGAATAAAATGAATATATGTAACTCTTTTATCATTTCATACTTTGTTGTGGCCATGGATGATCTTTGTTACTTTGCTTAGTCGGAGTTTTTTTTCCTCGATGCCCGAATACCAGAACAAGAACTTCTCATCCTGGAAGAGGCAAATAAGGCTTAAGGCATGCATTGTGTTCATACAGCTAAATCACTTCCCAACCTATGTTGATATTTATTTCATAAGGTTTCATGCTGTCCCAAGGCTTTATTTCTTACCATTGATAATCTAAAAGGGCAAAATTTTGGTCTCCCCCTTTTGCTATACTTCAAGAGATGAGAACCCTTCTTCAAAGCAACAATCGCCTGTGCAAACAAACACCAAGATTCAGTTAGAGGATTCAAAATGCCGTTATATTCCAACCGATTTACAAAACTATGCAGGACATACATATTTGTTATTACATCCAAACTTATAGAACTTTCCTTAAAATGCTATCTTGTCGGAATTCCATCCAAATTTCACACATCTACTGAGTACTAAACCAAATTCCCATATTAAACAATGCGTTTCATCAGTGAATTTCACATAAAAATATGCATTAAACAATAGCTACAGCACTACATGATGAGCACCCATAAACCATATTAACACTCTTGTAATAATAAGTCGTAGAAAGTAGAACAAAGAAAATCAACATGTAAGAACCTACATATCAAAATAACAAGACGTTGAAGACAAAAATAAGAAAGGACCTGCTCAATTGGTCTGTGTGAAGCAGAAGAGAGAGAGGGCAAGCATTCTTTCTCTTCATCCATAGTAGTATATTGCTATTTTTATGCAACCAAGATTATGTTTTTTGGTAGTCTGTGAAAGAGACGAGGGTGGGAAATGCAGGAGCAAATGCTTTTCTTTTTTCCTTCTTGTGCATGGAACACAAAACAGGAAAATAAAAAGAAAATCCCACATATACTTTAAAGGCTAATGGGTGAGAGAGAAAACTTGAGGTTGAGTAGGTAGTCTTGGTTTGTCGTAGGCAAAGGGTGAGACATAGATTGATTGATTTGCCTCAACAATCGCACGTGTTCACCATCTTACATTTACTTTTACTGTAGGGGAACACTACCCCGTCATCATTCTTCTCCAACTAATCCTTCTATGATTCTATCCCATTCATTCTTTTCCCTGGAAAAACAATCTACACTTTACTCCTCAGTCCCGGCTAAAATGAGGCGTTGCTTTTGGACATCGTAATTAAGAAGTGTATGTTTAGAATTAAAAAATGTATAAAATGATGATAGAAATATATGTTATTTAAACTTGTGTGCGAAATTTAATGTAAAAAACGAAACGCCCCAACTTGGGACGACCCAAAATGATATACGCCTCATCTTAGTTGGAACGAATGGAGTATAAAATAAGGTATAATGTATTGCATGAGGTGTCCAAAATAATCGGGAGCCGTCGATTTTGAAACCGGAATCATAATCATGAACCAGATTCGCATAACTCGATTTCGATTAGAACTGTGAAATTCTCTATAAAAAAAATTGAAATTTTATATATTGTTTTAGAAATATAAAATCATAGATGAAATGTTAAATATTGATATGAAAATTGCAAAAAGGAATATAAAAAAAAGTATGTAACTTGAAACTGTGGGACTGCGTATTTTATTATTTGGTAGAAGTTTTATTTAATATTTTAATTTTCCTATAATTTGGAATTTGTTTTAAGTTATAAATTAAATTTATACAAATATTATCCGTGCAATCTTCTTTCTCATTTAGTTTTTATATAATTTAACAATATTTTGTAAACAAAAATAAAAATTATAATAATCACACATAATAATTTAAAATTCCAAATTGTAAATAACTCAATAATTATAAATTTTATAATTAACTAAAATAAATTAATTATAGAATGAAAAAATTAGCACTCCATAAGTAAAAAATATATTTAGAATTAAAATTTCAGAAAAAATTAAAAGTTAAAAAATAGGAACCGCCAATTCTAGAACCAAATCTGAACGGAACCGTTAAAAACTTTTCACGGTTTGATTTTCGTTCTAGTTTTTGGAACCACGGAACCGCCAATTCTGTTCAATTCAAATTGAGAACTCAACCGTGGGCACCTCTAGATATGTAATTTTATCTCAATCATCTATAACTTTATAATATGAATCTATGATAGATAAAAATATCATGTTCTACATATAATACTGTAGAACTATATTTGCTCAATGACCGCATGATTGGATAAACATAATTATAATGTATTTAACATAATGTTTTTATGTAATTAATTATATAAATAATATCCCCCCACCAAAATAGTTTACATTTTGCTATTTTAGGATGTCACGCCCCAATTCCCGAGGGAAGGCCCGTAAGCCGGGGTGCGACTAGGAGAGGGATTTAAGAAGCGGGGAAGAAGGGGGGCATGCTTGATTTGGAAAGAAACCCGAATAATACATCAAACATAACCATAATAGATAAACGAGAAGACTCGTAATTCAAATCGATGCAAAAAGCTATTCGATGTCAGAAGTTGAGGTTCACAATCCTAATTCTATTGAATAGAATAACATAACCAGAGTCATTAAGAAGTTATAGATCGACGGACGAACTATACTTGACAAAAGAGAATATCATAGCGGAAGCAATTCATAAAATCAACCAGATGACAACAACACCGCCTCAGCTCAACCCGTCACCACCGGCACTTAACCTGAAAACATTTGAAAACAATTTGTGGGCTGAGTACTAGTGTACTCAGTGGGCTATGCATTTTATAAACAGTTTTATAAAATGTAAACATTTTTATCCATTCATGAACAACATACCTCAGAAGGTTTCAAAATGAAAAAGTACTTCTAAGGATGTCAAAGCATTTATCATTTTCATTCGTTGTGCACAGTTATGTACGTTCTAAAGTTACTCTTACTTTGGCCCCGGACCTCTTGCCATTGTCGAGCCCATTTACATTCAGACTTCGGGTTGAAACCCAGAGAGTCAATTAAGCATTTAGATTTCGGGTTGAAACCCAGAGAATCCATTTCTGCTTTTGGATTTCGGGTCGAAACCCAGAGAATCCCATTAACATTACAGCAGCACACAATGGAGATCAACCCATTGCACTACTACCCATCGTGTACACAGTTTTCGACTAACGTGTAAGTCAAGCCGAAAACCTCGATCGATTAACTTCAGAGCATTAAACTTAATTGAACGTACATTAAAACATGACATGGATAACATTCATTTTGCAATATCAGAGCTTATATAACTCAAACATAATTTTGAGAAAAATAAACCCACCTCTTGGAATAAATCCGTCGATTAAAACCTTCTTCGGTTTAGAAAACCAATGCAAATCCTCACATTCAACTTGGCTTATACCACGTACTTGACCTTTATATAACGAATCACATTTAGAGACTTTTAAATTATATAAATAATCTCTACTTTGGCTCAAGGCGCAATACTTAAAGAGTTCTAGGGCTTCATATTGGTTCTAGTAAATCGTATCAATGCTTAAGGCTTTCGTACTTTATCCTTAACAATAAACATCTAGCATAATTCAATTACTAATTAATTGCTCTCCCACAATTAATTCATTTAAGACATTAAAATCCGACAATGAAACCGAAATTTATAATAACATTTTCACTTTTCAAACATTTCCACTTTTCAAATATTTCCACATGCGCAGTCCGAGTTAAACTCGATTTTGAACGTTCAAAGGTAATTCAAAAATTCTAAATTTCGAGATATAAGTTCAAGACATTTAAAGGAACAATTTTCATTTAGGAAATATTTTCAAAATCATTGCAGAAAAATTCATAAAAATTCGGGAATCAATCCCCTGTTTCACGTTTGAAATACAACGTTGAAAACTGCGCAGTCTAGGTTCGTTCCACTTTTGGGAACTCAAACGTACTCCGAAAATTCTGAAATTTCACAGGAACGTTATAGACACGTAAAGGAACAACCTTTATGAAGAAACCATCTTCAAAATCGCAACCTAAAAATATGAAATAATTCGAGCAAAACAGTCACGTTTTTGCCTAATTTTCCCCGATTCATGAATTTTCTTTCGTTTCTATGTTCTCTAACGTCATACGAACAATAATAATGCTACACAACATAAAATCGAGCCTTCCTACCCTTCCAACTAGACAATAATCTCGAAAATTGGCTAGGGAAAAAGAATAAGGAATTCTAAATTTTAAACCGTAGAATCGAAGCTTAAGGTGTTACCTATTCGTATCCGAAGTCGGTTCGTGAATTGGAGCTCGTTTGCACCTTGAATCGACCAGGTTTTGCTCTCCAAAAATGGGGGCTTCTCTCTCTGTTTCTCACGTGAAGAATAAAGAAGGAGAAGAAGAAAGAAAAAAAGAAGAAAGAAAGAAGAAAGAAGGAAGAAGGTGATGTGTTCAATTGTGGACCAAACAAAATAATAGTCCGGGTTCTCGACTTCTCGATAAAATAATGTTCTCGGAAATATTTCGGAAAATCACGGCTCTCTTAGAAAAATATTTCGGACTTAACTTTAAAAGATAATAAAATTATCTTGTCTCGTTCAAAACGATGAACAGTGATTTATAAATACATCATTCTTCCGAAAGTTGGAGTTATTAACTTTTCACCTTATAT
The DNA here is from genome assembly GCA_026898415.1 of Leonotis leonurus. Lineage (NCBI taxonomy): Eukaryota > Viridiplantae > Streptophyta > Magnoliopsida > Lamiales > Lamiaceae > Leonotis > Leonotis leonurus. Next base: position 4,457 of record JAPKLX010000679.1, on the reverse strand, counting down.
CCGTATCGTAAAATAAGTGAATGGAAACGCAGACGCTGCTTCGATACGAGTTCTCGAACTTAAATTATGACGATAACGTCAAATCGAATTTTCTTGGTTTCTTTCTCGATTTCAGAAATTTCTGAAATGATTTTTAACTCACATTAGGAGTTATATTCTTTAATACGAGTCTTTAAACTTTCAACGGATCTTGAATCCCTCGTTTATTCATAAATTTTTCTTTTATTCGGGTTTTTAATTATCGGGGTATTGCATTCTACCCTCCTTAACATAAATTTCGTCCCGAAATTTGCTAATCTCAAGGGTAACATTTCTGAAAACTATTCCTTTCTTGGACCGTTTCTATTCCTTGCATTCTTTTATCACATTTATGCTTCGGAACGAATCCCGTCAAGCAACTTTATCACACTTGTACTCCGGAACTAATCCCGTCGAGCACCTTAACATACTTCCGCAATTGCGAGACATGAAACACATTATGCACATCTCCAATGCTAGATGGTAGTGCCAACATATAGGCTACAGGGCCTTTTCTTTCTAGGATCTCAAAAGGTCCTATGTAACGAGGACGTAACTTTCCTCTCTTGCCAAAGCGTATAACTCCCTTAGAGGGATATACTTTCAAGAATACTCGATCCCCTACATTAAACTCCAAATTTGAACGACGCTTGTCGGCATAACTTTTCTATCGATCTTGAGCCTCTTTGATCTTTTGTTTGATATGGTCGACCTTCTCAACCATCTGTTGAACTAACTCTGGACCTAAGAGTTTTCTTTCACCGACTTCATCCCAATAAAGTGGCGACCTACATTTTCTGCCATACAAAGCTTCATATGGAGCCATTTCTATCGTCGCTTGATAACTGTTGTTATAAGCAAATTCTACAAGAGGTAGCAAATCCTCCCAACTTCCTCCTCGGTCCGCGACTATAGCTCGCAACATATCTTCTAGAATTTGTATTGTCCTTTCTAACTGTCCGTCAGTTTGAGGGTGGAAAGCAGTACTAAAATTCAATTGAGTACCCATTGCTTCCTGCAACCCTTTCCAGAAACGTGACATGAACCTTGTGTCTCGATCTGACGTGATTGAGACAGATACACCGTGAAGGCGTACTATTTCCTTGACATAAAGCTTTGCAAGTTTTTCCAAACCAAAGGTCATTTGGATTGGCAAAAAGTGCGCTGACTTTGTGAGCCGGTCTACAATAACCCAGATGGCAGTGTTGCCACGCACCGACTTTGGTAGGCTTACCACAAAATCCATATTGATGTGCTCCCACTTCCATTCTGGAATTGGTAGTGGTTGCAGCATCCCATACGGTCTTTGATGAACAGTCTTAACTTGTTGACATGCAAGACATCGTTCCACAAACGACGCTACATCTCGTTTCATTCCTTTCCACCAAAATCGTCTTTTCAAGTCCTGATACATCTTAGTACTTCCAGGATGGGCAGTGTATGGTGTGTCATGAGCTTCACTCATTATCTCTTCCTTCAGCTCTCCATTGTGAGGCACACACAGTCTATCTCCAAACATCAAAGCATTATCTTTATCTTCGGTAAACCCCTTAGGTTCACTTGATCTTGTTGTAAGACGAATTTTCTCCAATAATTCATCTTCTCGTTGTGCCCTCACGATTCTTTCCTTCAAATCTGGCTCCGCTGTTATGACTGCAAAGTAACTTAACACAGTTTCAGGAGGGTGTATAACCTCTAAAATGAGCTTAGCAAAGTCATGAATGAGTTCATCTTGTTGGGTAATAAAATACCCTAACTTGGCCTTCGTCTTTCGACTCAAAGCATCTGCTACCACGTTGGCCTTTCCTGGGTGGTAGTTGATTGTACAGTCATAAACTTTTACTAATTCGAGCAATCTCCTTTGTCTCATATTTAGATCTTTCTGCTCGAAAAAGTATTTTAAACTCTTGTGATCAGTGAAAATCTCACACCTTACTCCGTACAGGTGATGTCTCCAGATTTTCAGTGCATGCACGACTGCAGCCAATTCTAGATCGTGAGTTGGGTAATTCAACTCATGTGGTTTCAATTGTCGGGATGCATATGCAATAACCTTTCTGTTTTGCATTAACATGCATCCTAATCCCAGTTTTGAAGCGTCCGTATAAACAACGAATCATTCTTTTTCTTTTGGAACAGCTAACACTGGTACAGTAGTTAGCCTGGTCTTGAGTTCTTGAAAACTCTTCTCACAATCTTCTGACCAAGTAAACTTGATCCCTTTTCTTAATAATTGTGTCATTGGCCTAGCTAACTTTGAAAATCCTTCTATGAAACGCCGATAGTATCCGGCTAGGCCAAGAAAACTTCTTATCTCATTTATGTTGGATGGCGTTTTCCATTCCTTCACTGTTTCAACCTTGGCAGGGTCAACTTTGATCCCATCGGCTGAGACTATGTGTCCAAGGAACATAACTTCCTTTAGCCAGAATTCACATTTGCTGAATTTGGCATATAATTTCTCTGCACGTAAAGTTTCTAGAACTATACGCAGGTGCTCTTTATGTTGTTCCTCACTCTTTGAGTATATGAGGATGTCATCAATGAAAACTAAGACAAAATTGTCCAAGTACTGATGAAAAACTCTATTCATCAGATCCATGAAGACAGCAGGGGCATTTGTTAACCCAAACGGCATTACTGTAAACTCATAATGACCGTAGCGTGTTCTAAACGCAGTCTTAGGAATATCTTCCTTCTTCATCTTGAGTTGGTGGTAGCCAGACCTTAAGTCTATCTTTGAAAACACTCTGGCTCCCTTCAGCTGATCAAACAAATCATCTATCCTCGGAAGAGGATATCTATTCTTGATAGTGAGTTTGTTCAACTCCCTATAGTCGATACACATTCTTAGTGTACCGTCTTTCTTCTTCACGAAAAGCACTGGTGCTCCCCATGGCGACACACTAGGTTGTATGAAACCTAGGTCGAGTAACTCTTGTAGTTGAATTTTCAATTCTTGCAGCTCCTTGGGGGCCATCCTGTATGGTGCTTTTGATACTGGTGCGGCTCCCGGTTCTAGATCTATTGTAAAATCTAGTTGCCTGTCTGGAGGTAATCCAGGCAGGTTTTCAGGAAATACGTCCGGGTATCCCTGTACTATTGGTACCTCTACAAGCTCAATTTTATCTTTTTGATTACTTGTCAGGCTTACCAAGAAAGATTGACATCCACTCTTCTTTATGAGCTTCATAGCTTTGAAAGCTGAGATAACGGGTACTTTCGTGCCCGTTCTCTTTCCTCGGAAACCAACTTGGATTCCTTCTTGTGTTTGAAACAAAACTTCTCTCTCTTTGCAACAAATCTTCGCGCCATTTGCTTCCATGAAATCCATACCCAAGATAACATCGAAATCTTTCATATCAATTACATAAAGATCTACTCTGAGGGAAAGTTTCCCAATTCTAAGATCCTGATTCAAGCATATCTCCCTAGAAATCATCTGTCTTCCTGGGGAAATACTTATCTTAAGGACATTCCACTAGATAAGGCTTTTGACATAGGGGACATGGTGACTTATTCTCAACTTGGAACTGTTATTGGGGACGTTGATGTTGTTGATGATTGCTTTGTTGATTACGTCCTGCATTTTATCCTTGGTTTCCCCATCTTGACTTCTTGTTATTTCTCGAGTCTCCTTTGCATCGGTTCTCCCATTTCGTTTTTATTTTCCACCATCATGTGGTGGAATTAGTGAGCTATTCCTCTATTGAGGAAGCAATGACTCAATAGTGAGAGTCATTCTTAGTGATTGTGCATAAGTGAGATCTTCTTGTGCAGTTAAGGAAACTAAGATCTCATAGCAAAGTCGTATACGAAATTATTCGACACGTTTCTCGTCAGTATCCACTAATTGTGGAGCATAATGAGATCGTTGGTGAAAATTCGATCACGCCGTCGTCCTCTTCCTTGTGTGACACCTCATGTTGGGAACCCTAAGATTAGTGTTGATGATGGTCTCTCGAAACACACTTAGCTGGTCTGTTTGTTTGAACTGTTCCCCGTGTAAAACCAGATCACTATAGTTTAGATTGATTTCTGTTTTGGAACAGATTAGGAGATGACTTATAATGTAAAGGATATGTTCCTATAGAAGTCATTCTCAACTTAGAATAGGATGAAGGTCAAGATTTCACGCTCAAAGGAATCGATCTGCTGTAACAGACAGCGACCAGATCGATGACCAGATCGATGACCAGATCGATGATGACAGAGATGAACCAGAGCGATTGAGTCATCAAGCCTTTAGCTAACATCATCCTACACGTCATACACACTTGCCATGTCAAGATCAAGGTCCATCCAACAGGGGTTGGAAAGTTGATCTACGATTAAAACATATAAGGAAAGAGACCGTTAACAATCTGATTTCCATAAATCAAAGATTGAGTCAACCTCTCCTATATGGCAAGAACAGATATGATGGAAACCATTGATTG
>JAPKLX010003696.1:0-10750 GCA_026898415.1 Leonotis leonurus | reverse complement strand
TGCAGGCATGGGCGATTGGTGGAGCTTGAAGCGTCGCTGTGCAGCTAGGATTAGTAGGGAGCAGGCTGTTTTAGAAATTTTATTCATCTACTGTAATTACACGCTAATGCTTTGCTTCTTCTGATTTATGGGGAATCTGAACAGTTGCACGCTAGTTTCTTTTCCTACAAATCTGATCCATATTTGTATCTTATGTATATATATATATCTTACACGTAGGAATCCATATATTCTTACATATAATATACGTATATCTTATATGTAGGAATCCATATATTTCATGTATATATATATCTAACGTATATAATTAGATCCATATTGAATCTATTATTTTATTTTGGATACATATAATGTATAACGGTTGCCTATTTGTACCTTTTAAACGATGTATGATACAGATTTATACCATTATCACACTAGTTCTTTTTATCATATATATATCGTAACAATAAGGTTAACTATAATAAATAGCAACTAACAATATATCTTAATGATTAATATTAATAATAATCACCTTAATGATTCTATAGAAATGATAATAAGTTGGGTAAATAATTTATGAGGATTCTTAACACTAAATCATTATAAATTAAACCTCCTTTAAGCTCTCATTTGGTAAGGCAAAAATTTAAACCATTTCACTTTAACATAAATTGGGAATAATATTAGAAATTGCTACTTATTATTTATTTTCAATTAGCACTTTGGAACTCTCTACACACTTGATACAAAATAGGTCTAATGAAAAGACCGGGTCATTACATCCTACCCCTCTAACTAAAAATTTCGTCCCGAAATTTGTATATTCTCATCGAACAGTTCGGGATATTTTTCTCGCATCTTTTCTTCGAGTTCTGTTGGGAACCCCATAAATATTCTGAGTTTTGATGATGTACTCTCAAAACACACTTGGTATTATTCATGTTCTGTATCATTTCTCTTTGATTTCTATAAACCAGATAGTCGAAGCCAGTTCAACCAGAAAGATGGAAGAAGTCTCAGACAGAAAGCTGGAACAAGACAACTTTAACAGAAAGTTGAAACCAGCAAGTCCCAAACAGAAACTGGAGCGAGACAACTTCAACTGAAAGATGAAACCAGCATGTCACAGACAGAATGCTAAACCAGAAAGTCTCAAACCAGCAAGTCTCAAACAGAAAGCTAGAGCAAGTCAACTTTAACAGAAAGTTGAACCAGAAAGCTTCAACCAGAAAAGTGGAAGATGTCTCGGACAGAAAGCTGAACCAGCAAGTAACCTACAGAAAAGCACTTCAACCAGAAAGTGTCTAAACAGTGTTCAACCAGAAAAACACTTCAACCAGAAAATGTCTAACCAGTGTTCTACCAGAAAGGCACTAAGACCAGAAAGGACATAACCAGAAGGCTTGAAGCAAAACAGAAAGAGTTGAACCAAACCTGTCTGTGAGGCATTAAAATCCATACATTGAGAATTGGAAATAGAATCACTGATTGACGTGAAGAAGGAAAGTAATCACAGATGATCTGCTTGCCATTCATAGAAGATTCAATCAACAACTCTACAAGGAAATAAGAGATATGATTGATTGGCAATCCACAAATCAAATCACGCCAATCAACAAACGGCTAGAATTTCAAATTCAGAGCCTATATATGTTTGAAGTTTCAAAGTCTGAAAAATAAGAACAAGAGCTATATTACAGAAATACATTCAAGCGCTTCATTCCTTCATCAGGCATAAAGCTTCAATTAGTTCGTGATCGTAATCACATCAACCCAACCTCGATTCAAGTCTGTCTTATCGAGAGAAGAATGAGATATTCACTAGCTAGTAGTTTTCTAGTGGATTAACGTGAAGATAATCTGTTTACAGTAGTTTTCTGTAAGTTGTAAAGGGACACGACCCTTATTCGTGCATAAGTTTCAGTTAGATTGTACTTGGAACTTGTGGCTCGTTCTCAGCGAGGTTAAATAAGAAGAGTATCCTAGTAGTGGATATCTAATCCAGTTTGGATTAGACCGTGGACGTAGGGGGTTTCCCGAACCACGTAAAAATAACTGTGTCATTTAAATTCTGCATTTTTACTCAGTTGTTTTATTCTCTATCTATCATACTCATTCAAATCTGCATTCTTAATCAATCTCCTAAATACACGATTAAGTTTTCTAAAGATTTTCTTAACAAGAGCATCGACTAAGTCCACCATTATTCCGCACACGATACACTGTTAGAGTTTAAGTATAAATCTTACTCTCTGCCTTGTATCACTCACTTGAGAGACTTTACCTGGATAGAACAAGATCGATTAGAAAATCAATTTGGTCTATCACCTTGAGCAATCTGTGTTTCAGAAAGCTTACATCTCTCAGATTTAATTAGTCAAGTAAACTGAAAAGTTTGTATTTGGTGTATTCCCCCCCCCCCCCATACACCAAACCTTGCTCTTTCGGGACCAACAAGTTCCCATGTGGCTTCTTCTTGCCCATGGTGCCTCCATAATACTTTTACTAGATTTATTGACTTGGTTCGAAGCTGTTGAACCTTCTTGTCTAAAATAGCTTCGGGTTTCTCCTCATAGCTCAAGTCGGGGTTAAGAATCATCTCTTCTTGGTGAATAACGTGTTTTGGGTCAAACACGTATTTCCTGAGTTGAGATACGTGGAAAACGTTATGCACGTTCCCAAAGCTCGGTGGTAACGCCAGTCGGTATGCTACCGATCCTACCCTTTGCAGGATTTCGTAGGGTCCTACGAAATGGGGCCTCAGTTTTCCCTTAACACCGAATCTAATGATTACTTTAGACGGAGATACTTTCAAGAAAACTTTATCTCCCACCTAAAATTGTAGTTCAGTTCTGCGGGTGTCGGCATAGGATTTCTATCTATCTTGAGCTTCCTTAATTCTTCCTCGGACTTGACGAACAATTTCGATCATTTCACGAACAGAATCAGGACCCACTATTGCTCGCTCGCCGACCTCATCCCAATAAAGCGGCGATCGGCACTTTCTTCCGTACAGGGCTTCGTACGGCGCCATTTCTATTGTTGTCTGGTAGCTATTGTTGTAGGCAAATTCTATCAAGGGTAGTACTGCTTCCCAGCTCCCACCTCTGTCGAGAACCACAGTTCTTAACATATCTTCTAGGGTCTGAATCGTTCTTTCTGACTGTCCGTCAGTCTGTGGGTGGAAGGCAGTACTGAAGTTCAGCCTCGTGCCTAGTTCTTTTTACAGGCTCATCCAAAATCTGGATGTGAACTTCGAGTCTCGATCTAAGGTGATCGATACTGGTACGCCGTGGAGACGTATAATCTCGCGAACGTATAGTTGGGCTAACTTATCCGATCCATAGGTGATCATTATTGGTATAAAATGAGCACATTTCGTGAGTCTGTCCACAATCATCTAGATAGAGGTGTTTCCACGCTTGGACTTAGGCAATCCAGTCACAAAATCCATAGCGATGTGCTCCCACTTCCATTCTGGGATTTCCAAAGGTTGTAGCTTCCCATAGGGTCGCTGGTGTAGTGCTTTGACTTGCTGACAAGCTAGACATCTTTCCACGAAGGACGCTATGTCTCGTTTCATCCCTTCCCACCAGAATTTCCTCTTCAGGTTACGGTACATCTTTGTACTCCCGGGGTGAGCGTTGTAGGGAGTGTCATGTGCTTCACTCATGATTATCTCCTTTATTTCTGGATCATTCGGAATACATAGCCTTCCCTCGAAAGTGAAGGCATTATCGGCTCCTTCTTGATAATTCGGGGTTTCGTTCTTTCTCACTTGGAGTCTGATCCTTTCTAAAGCCTCGTCTGTCCTTTGTGCCTCCAGAATCCTGTTCCGTAAGTCGGGCTCGACTACTAGAGTAGCAAGAATTCCTTCTACGGTCTCGGGGGGTGGTAGAACTTCTAAGTTCATTTTGCTGAACTCCTTTATGAGTTCCGCCTCTCGAGTAAGGAGATAAGCCAGTTTTGAAGATGTTTTACGACTCAAGGCGTCGGCTACTACGTTAGCCTTACCCGGATGGTAGTTTATACCACAATCGTAATCCTTTACTAGTTCAAGCCATCTCCTCTGTCTCATGTTGAGATCCTTCTGCTCGAAGAAATATTTGAGGCTTTTATGATCTGTGAAAATCTCGCACCGAACTCCGTAGAGGTGGTGCCTCCAGATTTTCAAGGCGTGTACGATGGCAGCTAACTCTAGATCGTGGGTAGGGTAATTGAGCTCGTGTGGTCTGAGCTGTCGGGATGCATAAGCTATCACCTTCCCGTCTTGCATCAGTACACACCCTAGCCCGATCTTGGACGCGTCGGTGTAGACTACGTACTCCTTGTGGGGTTCTGGGACTGCGAGCACAGGAGCAGTGGTCAATTTCTCCTTTAGCAGTTGGAAGCTAGCCTCGCATTCTGGCGACCACTTGAATTTGATCCCTTTATGGAGGAGTTGGGTCATTGGTCTAGCTATTTTGGAGAATCCTTCGATGAATCTCCGATAGTACCCAGCTAACCCTAAGAAACTTCTGATTTCATTAGGAGTTGTGGGTGCTTTCCATCCTTGTACTGCTTCCACCTTAGCGGGATCTACCTTAATCCCTTCTGATGACACAATGTGTCCGAGAAAAGCTACTTCGTTGAGCCAGAACTCACATTTACTGAATCTAGCATAGAGTTTCTCGCTTCTAAGGGTTTCCAAGACGATTCTCAGATGATTCTCGTGTTCGTCTCCATTCTTAGAGTAGATCAGAACATCGTCTATAAATACCAGGACAAATTTATCAAGGTATGGGTGGAAGATGCGGTTCATCAGGTCCATGAACACGGCGGGTGCATTAGTCAATCCAAATGGCATCACTACAAACTCGTAGTGTCCATATCGGGTTCGGAATGCCGTTTTAAGAACATCTTCTGTTCGGATCCGTAGCTGGTGGTAACCCGATCTCAGATCGATCTTTGAGAAGACGCTTGCTCCTTTCAGTTGGTCGAACAAGTCATCTATTCGTGGTAATGGGTACCGGTTCTTCAAGGTCATCTTATTCAGGCCTCGGTAATCTATACACATCATTAGGGTGTCGTCCTTCTTCTTTACGAAGAGTACTGGAGCTCCCCAAGGGGATACGCTGGGTCTGATAAAACCGAGATCTAAAAGTTCCTGGAGTTGAATCTTGAGCTCCTCCAACTCCTTCGGTGCCATCCTATAAGGTGCCTTGGAAATTGGTGCAGATCCGGGTTCTAGATCGATCATAAATTCTAATTGTCGGTTTGGAGGTAGGCCCGGCAACTCTTCTGGAAACACGTCTGGGTATTCCCGTACGATGGTTATGTCCTCGATTTTTTGCTCTTCTTTGGCTCCTCCATTCAAAGAGACTAAGTACGCCGAGCAACCCTTCTTTACCAATTTTTCGGCTTGTAAGGCTGAGATAATCGACTTCCTTCGAGTCGCGATGATCCCATGAAAACTCGTAGGTTCCTTCCCAGGGGGTCGGAAAGATATTTGCCTCTCATGGCAAAGGATCGTGGCATAGTTTTCAGCTAGCCAATCCATTCCTAGGATTATGTCCACGTCATTCATCAGTAGTATGCTAAGATTGTTCGCTAGCACCTTAATAGATCCTATGTTCAGGATCAGATTAGAGCAAGCATGAGTGATAGTAGTGATTCCTCCTAGAGGTGAAGAAACATTCATGGATGTTCCTATAAGTTCCGAATCCAACTCTAGGTTCTCTACGCATGATTTAGCAATGAAGGAATGAGAAGCTCCCGTATCAAATAAAATTATCACTGGGGTGTCTAGGAGTATTCCCATACCTGTCAGATTTCCCTGACTCCCTTCCGGCTGCTTCTGGTTCATCGCATAAGCCCGGGCTCGCTGTGGCTTCCTCTGTGATGGGTACTGAGGGAACTGGGGTGGAGGTGGCGGTAACTGGTGTTGCTGCTGCTGAGCCTGAGACTGAGCCTGCATAGCTCGAACATATTGCCTCTGGTTTGGCTGGTTTGGCCTGGAGCCTCCTCCTTGCGGCCTCGTGGGATAGTTCCTAGCTAGATGTCCTTTCTGCCCACAGGCGAAGCAACTATCGCTGCCAGCCCGGCACTCTCCCAGGTGCATTTTCTTGCATTTCATGCAAGTGGGGTATTTCTGTGGGTGAACATTGGTTGGTGCTACAAAGTTTGACCTTTCCGAGTGGTGGGACCGGTTTTGCCCTTCCCATGGCTTCTTCTGAGCTGCGCCGCCCCAATTGTCCTCCCACTTGCGCTTCCCTTTATGGTTCTAGGAAGGTGTTGGGGTGAACGCTGGTAATGCCGCAGCCACTGCTCTCTCTCCTGGCATAGCCGCCTCGATATCTAGGGCGCGGCTAAGTGATTCCGGGTAGGATAAGCCCCCGTGGCTAGCCAGCGCCATCCTGATCTCGTGCCTTAGTCCGGCACAGAATTTCTCAGCCATCTTTTCATCGATATCCACCTGCTCTGGGGCATACCGAGACATGTCACAAAAGGTCCGGTCGTATTCCGTGACCGACATCCTCCCTTGCTTCAAGTTATAAAATTCCATTTCCTTCTTCTTCCTATAGCTTTTAGGAATATACTTATCGTATATTCCCATCTTAAATTCCTCCCAGGTCATATTCTCCCGCTGTTCAGGGGTCATGGTCTTCCTCCTGGCCTCCCACCAGAAGTCAGCTGAACCCGTCAATTGGAAGGAAATGCACGTCATGCGCTCCTGATCTGTGCAACAGAGAAAGTTGAAAATGCGCTCCAACGCGCGCACCCATACCTCCGCTTCAGCTGGGTCACCTAGCCCATTGAAGGTGGGTGGATTTTGTTGGAGGAAGAGTTCCTCGATCCTCCTAGCAGGCGGTGGGAGGGGTGGGGTCACCTCCCGCTCCGCGGCCGGTCCTCTCTCCTCATTATTTGGGTTAAGTCCCCTTCCTCGGCCTCTCGGGCGTCCTCTTGGCGGCATTCTGTTAACATAAGTGTTTCTCATCTTAGTGGGGAATTTTGTTGAGTATTATACTTAATAGTATGGAGTCTTATTTAGCATCTGATATTACGAAGCAATGGAATTTACGGAATTAGAAATAGGCATTGCATATAACAAAATGGACCTTCAGGATCATCATAATTCATATCATAAATTGCCTCAGCGAGGTCTAGTTCAATACAAAATCCTATCGTACTTTCTAAGTACATGGTATGATGCTCACCTCTCTAGGATGACATCACAATAGGTACTCAGCCTCGAAACACTAGCTACTGTGTTTTCGTGCTGTCAAAAATACCAGGTATGCTATACTAGTACGGATCGGTCTATAATAACTATCGTTTCCGACTACAAAATATATATCATCGGTACGGTCTATACGTATGATCCGTTACTGATAAGTACAAAATATCGACCTAGCTACTCCTGAGTGACGCAGCTAAGGTACTCCTCCTCGTCCGGGGCCTCCTCATCCCAGTCAGGCTCCCAAGCCTCATCCTCGGGGTCGACCTCGGGAGCTACCTCCTCCTCCGGGTCCTCGTCCGGATCCTCCTCCTCCGGATCCTCATCGGGATCCTCCTCGGGATCCTCCTCCGGTGCCCCTGCTATCGTCTCACCATATATCCTCAGAGGCTCCCTCGCCCTCTCCAACAGTCTCTGGATCTTGGCGTCGAACTCGTCCCAATGGAGGGGTGCCTCCCTCTTCCGAGAGGGGCCCTCGTCAGCCGGGGTGAGAGTGAGGCCCGATCTCTCGGAACTCCTAGAGTGTGGAAGCTGACGGCGATCCTCCTCCGATGTCTCCAGAACTGGGGCCTTGCCCCTATCGTCACCACCCGCTAGTCGGGTCCTAACGAGCCAAAACGGCATCGTGCCCGAGCCGTCGTCGGCGACTAGGGGTCGACTGGAAGAAGGTAGTCGTCGTACTCCTGTAGTGGGGCGAGAGGGACCTGACTCAGCATCGTGATACCCTCGGTGCTCTGGCATCTGTGTCTGCGGTGGAACGGGAGGTGTAAGGTGCTCCTATGAAGGGTGGAAGGACTCCATACCATCGTCGCGGGGTGCCTGGAACTCCGGCACCGGCTCGCCATAGAGTAGACTGTAAGTCGGAGCTATGGGGATCACTCCTACCGGAAGGTATGTCTGAATGAGGGGTGCCCAAAGCGGTGGCTCGCCCCCTGCTATGATCAAATCGCCGGGTCGAATGTATGGTCCCTCCGGTGGGCTATGGTACGTCTCCCAAAAATGGAGAATCGTGGTAATAAATCCCCGTGTGTCAACCCCACGATCATAACTGTGTCCGATCGGCTGGATAAAATCACCCACTATCATTCGAGCCCATCCCTGCCACCTGGCAGGCAACAACGGAATCAATCGCATCACTCCATCCATCTCCGTCGCTCCGTGAAGCCTAGCGGCTTCCCACCTCCTCAAGTAATGACCTAGAAACTCCCCTAAGGTATCCCGCGGGTCGGGTCCGTAGAACTGGTACGCACGTAAAGGATCGGGTCTATGCGTCATCCTCTTCCTAGCAGTCTGGAGAAATCTCGCCACTATAAAGAAATATACATGTAGTTAGTAATCGGAATATCACATTCTAAATAAACCTCATAAGACATCATGGTTTGCTTATGTCAATTGTTCTATTGGTGTTTTGGTTGCTAGTGGAGGGAAATGCCCTTAGGGTAAAATCTCATTTTCGGAGTTAGGATTTGCATCCTTATTGTTCTTGGATACTTAGATTCTCGTTAACCGATTTACGGTTTATTCTTAAGTTCGGAGTTGACGGTGAATCAATAATTATTGACTCTTACCGCTATTTGCTAAGTTGAAGAAGATATCGTTATGATTCTTCTTTGTTCATTCGATTCGTTGAGGTGTTCGAGAGAGTTCACTCTAGTTTGCGTTCCATCTTCTCGTTCAAAGGGTTTATGTTTGTTGTTAATTCCTTAGTCATAAGGAAAGATTCTTAAGTTCTAGAGATTTGAACTTAGAGCGAGAGATTTGATTCAAATCTCTCTATACTTGGAAGCTTTTATCGTAAGGCGTGTGCCACGTCTAGAGGGGCAGGATACGCCGGGGTGCTAGGCTTTTGTCGACTCATTTGGTTAGTCTAGTGAAACGATACTAGACTCGAGGGTTGAAGAAAGACTCTTGGGTATAGAGCACAAATACTCTGATACCACTCTGTCACGCCCGCCTTCTACTAATTCTAGTAAGGTCGGGAACATGACCAACAAAAGGAATAAATTACAAGAGAAAGACGATAATATTTCTTTCATAACATAAAGTAAGGACTATTCCCGTAAATCGGGAAGTTAGAGTCGTAAGCTCGTTACATTACATAACAGAATTGAGAGTTTAGTTTTGGATCTATCACATAAAAGTCTAGCAGCGGAATATGCACGATTGCGTAATAAAATTCTACGTGTATGAAGACACGTAGAACTTCAAGAGTCAGCTACTAAGGAGTTCGACAAAGCACGATCTAGCATCCTCGTCTTCTTCATTCTTAACCTGCACATTTAGAAATACATGCGGGGCTGAGTACAAATTGTACTCAGTAGACACGTGCCGAAATCGCACACATACATATATAACTGTCAAGCCATTCGAGTGAATCATAGGGATTTTTTCTCTAAAGCACCTATGTTCACAAAATCATTTCTTGAGAAAATTCTAGTTTGACTGCAGTCCTAGTTCTTTGTAATCAACCATACCTGAACGTTATTTGTGCCGGGGAAGTGGCCACTTCCCACAGACACTTGACCGGTCAACCTTTCGCTAACACACAGTCCATTGTGTACATTAGTTCGAGTGGAAACGCTAACCCACTGGAACCCGAATTCGATTATCATAGTTCGAGTGGAGACGCTAACCCACTGGAACCCAGATAGGCATCATACATAAATCGAAAACATTTATGGCAAGACAGTGCTTTGAAAATATCTCATTTCATTTGAAAACATCCACATATATTTTTATAGGGTAAGAAAAGCCTACTTGAATAGTCTCGATTGATGTTGGCTTCGTTCTCGGAGTGTGGATCCGACCTCTTGTCGAAACCTTTTTAAATAAATTTCGAGTGAGATATATTACTCGAGTATATCAATTAATTCTATGTGTAAGGAGTTACTATCCTTGGCTAATTTGAGAGTTATTCTCGGATCTTTAAAACTCGACTATTATACGAGTCTAGGAGTTGTATTTCTAGAGGAGTCGTATGATGATTTCTAAGTCACTTTATAATTCGGGATTTTACGATACCCAATAAATAATTATTGGGCAATATAACTAAAGACATTTCTAATTTAATATCTCGATCCTTAACTCGAGGCAAATAATTCCTAATTAAGCTAATTAATAAATTTAATTGCCACCATAAGCATAATTTATAATTTAATCATTTCTTATGATTAAATTCTAATTAATCAATTAAGTTCTAATTAATTAATAAATCTCTAATTGAATATTTTGATTCTTAAGTCAAAATATCTATAAGTCTTTTATAGGTTAAAATAACCTAGCTAATATATATCTTAAGTATGATTTATAATTAAATCAATTATTAAGATTAAATTCTAGTTAATTAATTATAAATTAATTATCTAAATTAATTAATATTCTACTTCTTGGGCTTGGTCTAAATAAATAAATAAATTCTATCTAATAGAATTATTAATAGTCCATTTAAATAATTTATTTAGCCCATAACATAAATTTGGTTAGCCCATTTGCTTAATTAAGTGGTTCAATCTTATAATACAATTCTATAGGATTTTAAATTGGCCCACTTCA
>JAPKLX010000928.1:13270-34053 GCA_026898415.1 Leonotis leonurus | reverse complement strand
TTCTGTCTCTACTCTATTTCCTACTTCCCTCTCTCTCTCGATCCCTCCTCTTTCTCTGTTTTCCCTCTTCTCTCTCTCGTTCTATCTGTAATTAGAACAGCGAAGGATTCATCCTGATTTCTGTCGACTGGCTTAGCTTTTCTTAAGGTAAATTTCTTCCTTTCCCTCTCTGATTCTGTTTTCACTCCTTTAGCTTCTAAATTTCTGTTTCTTCCGGCCTCTCCTTTCTCACTCTCTCGATTCACTATTTCTGCAGGAATGTAGAGCTCTTCCTAGCTCTAGTTTCTTTTATGGAAGCTAAATGAGGTCCTAAGTAGGGATGGCAATCGGGTTGGGCGGGCGCGGATATGGCCAAACCATTTCCGTACCCGCGAACTAAACGGGTACTAGTTTTCAACCACGAACGTACCCGCGGGTATGAGATCCCCACCATACCCGCGACCCGCGGGTACCCGCGGGTTGGCGGATACCCGCGAACCTGCCACCCATCGGGTATCCGCCACCCGCCACCCGCGAACCCGCGAAATGAAGAGATCCGCCACCCGCGATCCGCGAAACTAAATATATCAAAAAATATGAAAACAGTGCTTCCATTCTTTAAATCAAACATATCACAACAAATACATAACATATCACAACAAATCCATAATTAGGGTGGGTTTTTTTCTAATTCTAATTTAACAATAAAATAATAAAATAAGTTATTAGATGGGTAGGTTTCGTGGGTTTGTGGGTAGGCTTCGCGGGTATTTTCGCGAGTAAACGGGTTTCGCGGGTATGGGTATTGTCAAACCATTTCCGTACCCGTGAACTAAACGGGTACTAGTTTTCAACCACGAACGTACCCGCGGGTACGAAATGCCCACCAAACCCGCAAATAATTGGGCGGATACCCGCGGGTTTCGGGTATCCGCGGGTCAATTGCCATCCCTAGACTCCTAAGGTAAAACCTAACCTTCTTTATTTCTGTTTTTAAATTTTCGAAACCTTCAGCTGTTAAATTTTCGAAGTCCTAAATTTTCTGCATGCTAAAGAATTAACTTATGATTCAATTTTGGGAAGGTTTTGTATTTCTAAATTTTCTGTTTGCAGAATTTAGTTCTAAGGTTACATTATTGATTTTGTCTAATTCCTTTCTTTCCCGTTTCTGGTTAGGGGAATAGTTGATTGGTTGCTTGGTCGAATTTGGGGTTCTGCTGAGCCTTTCCTCGCCAAGACCATCCATAGATTGAGCTAAGTTTTTATTTTCACTTATTTATGTGCTTTCTGTCGAAACCACTATTTTTTTTTCTTTCTGAAATAGCATTATGCATGTTTAGTTTAAATTGGGCTTTTTGTTTGTTGGATTAAAAATTCTGGTGAAGCTTCTTACTGTTCAGAAATACCATACGAACTCATCCTGTGCTTCTTACTGTTCTGGTGAAGCATGCTATGTACTCTGCTTTTATTTTCTGTTTTAAATGACTGCTTTCTTGACAAAAAAATTATGTATTCATACTCTATGTTTGTATTCTGAATAAAAATGCTTATAAATTGTTGTTTAGACTATGAACATATATATATATATATATAAACTAATTTTCTGGATGATTGCAGAACTAAGTTTGATTTTTAAATGAGAGGCAGAAATAGATTTGAGTGTCTGTAATGTTTCTTGAATTTCAGATACCTATATATATATGTTATAGTTTTAAATTTTCTTGGATTATATTGGAGGCCAGAACATAGTTTTGTAGTTTATAATTGTAAGTTAATACTACTCCCTCCGTCCCACCAGTAATGACCCATTTGTAAAGTAGATAGGTGTATTAAAATAATATAAATGGGTCATTACTCGTGGGACGGAGGGAGTATAAGAGCTATGAAATGGAAGGGATAGTTAGAGCTTAGTTCATTACATTTACTTGAACTACTTCTTCTTCTGGTGATTAGAGACTGCTGTAATATGCTATTATTTCTGTGTGTTTTGGGGTTGTGAATATGGTAGTGAAACGTTCTAAGGGCAGCCTTGCATCCCTTTTTATAGGTGGATTCTGTGTGTGTTATGCTAGCTTAGGACTTAAGTTTTAGAATACTAGTTCTAATAGACTTAATGCTATTCTTGTAGGCATTGGATGCAGACATGGAGCAGGGATTCTCCTACACTCCAACGAAAAAAAAAACAGCCCCTCTGCACCCTGTTTCTCTACTTGCTGTAACAGAATTGCTACTTGCTTAGCACTGTAGCCATATGATGTAGTTTCTCCTTCCCAATATTATGTTTCTTCTTACACTTATGGAAGAAACTTCTTCTTTCCTTTGTTAGATAATTCAGCAGCACATGCTGCTTTCTGAAACCCTTATACCTTTTAATTGCATACTTACAATGTATTGATATATGTATATTTATATAATGTATAGCTTATAGTTTATAGATGTAATTAAGTGTATCATGTTATTATCTTTCCTTATTCTATTAAAACACTTGAGTGTTTCTATCCATTTTCTTTCCAATCCACTTCACTTGCATGTTATATAGTTTATCTATACCTTTAGGTTATGATTGTGTTCTTAGATACTTGCAACATTTTCATCATCCTAACATATATATATCAACCGTGGGTTTCCTTTTACAAATCTAACTTTTTATAGTCAATTAACATATCATATATATATATATATATAGCAACCGTATGTTGCTTCTTTAATTTAGGTACAAATTTTCCATATTACACATGTATACATATATCAAATATCAATTATATATATATAATATATATAGATGAGATTATACCACATTACATTGTGGTGTATGCAACTAATGCATACCATTAAATTGTACCAAGGTACATATATATAACATGTAAACATATACTTTAAAATTTATATCCTTTCAAGATATTAATATAATCTATAATTACTTATCCTTTTAAATCCCAAAATTCTTCTTAAATTATTTTAACTCTTATTAATTAATTAAAAATGTTCAATATATAAAAAGTACTCGAGCTCTAATATCGTTTATTTCAAAAGTTAAAATACGGGTATTACAATCCCAAAGGGAGAAGATCCTTAAGAAATTAATTATGTCTATCACAATGTCATAATATATATATATAAATACAACATTAATCTAAATTAAGATAATTAATAATCTTAAATAAACTTGACCTAAACAATTTATTACGTCTAACCAAATATATTTAATTATCTAATTATTTACATTTAATTAACCTAAGTAATTAAATAAGTACATTATTATAATTTAATTACCTTTCACCGAAATAGAGAGCGCCGGAGCGGCAGAAGGCGGCTCGAAAAGGCTGAGAGAGGAGTCGGGAGGCGACAGGCGTAATTAAAGAAACCCTAATTAAACAATTTAAACATATAATTAAACTAACGCTCAATTAACAAATTAACTAATACTAATTAACAATTTAAACACTAAATTATTTCAATATTCACTTTGGTTAGAGTAATTGAACAATTAAGTAAACATATTAATTAATCTAAATAACTAATTAAATTAAACAATTACCTTTCACCGAAGGAGGCGACACCGAATTAGGGAACCGTCTGGAAGGCAGCTAAACAATTTTAATTAAAGTAAATAAATTCTAATTAACATAAACTAATTAACAATTAAATTAAACTAATAAACAATCTAAACTATAATTACCATTAAAATATAATTAACATTAAACTATAATTATCATAAACCATTAAACTAATTAGCAATCTAAACTATCTTATATATACTAATTAAATAATTAAACTAACTATCTTATATATACTAGTTGGGAACTATCTTATATATACTAATTAACAATCTAAACTAATTAAATAATTAAACTAACTAAATTAATAACTTATTAAACAATTAAATTAATTAATTAAACCTATATTAATTAACATTCTAAACTAATTAAATAATTGACTATAAAATTAACTTATTTAAACAATTATAACACTAACCAATTATTCAAACTAAAGCAAATTAATTCAAGAAAGCCAATTAGACATAATCAATTATTCAAACTTAGAACCCTAGTTAATTCAACCATATTCTTAATTACACATAATGTTGGGTCCCGGGAGAGCAGGTGTGGTGTATGGGGGGGGGGGAATATACCACAATCCAACTTTTCGCGTTCGGCTGTTAGAACAGCATGTTGAGATAGCTCGTTGTTTATTCCATAACAGCTCGCTTGGTGTAGCAGATCGATCTCCTCTAATGTAGAGAGATATCCAGCTGCTCAAGTAAGTTCTCAACACAGAGTGAGTAATCTGTTAATGAACAGATGGACTGGCAGCTAGCTGGAGCTTACCAGACAATCTGTCCAAGTACAGATAGTGTGCGGAAGCTTAGTGAATGTGTTGGCTACTGTTATACCTTAGAAAATATATTTTGTTTATACCGAGTGTTCTTTATGAGGTTGATTAAAATGCACAGCTCGCTGTTGGTAACAGCTCGCTGGTGAAGTGATAAACAAAGAATCAAACTAATGCAATGCAAAATATAAAGGAACACACAATATTTAACGTGGTTCGGGAAACCTCCTACGTCCACGATCGATCAAAGCTAGATCGATGAATCCCTTAACCTTGGATCCCTCGCTTATTTATCCTCGTTGAGTACGAGCCAAAACTCGCTTATTTATTCTCATTGAGTACGAGATTACAGCTCTCTTATTTGAACTCGTCGAGTACGAGATCTGGGTTCAGTTTTATAATCGTTCTTCCTCCGAGCTTTTGGCTATGGAGGAAACTAGAACTATGGGCTTTGAAGGCTCAAATCTAAGATAAGTTCTAGCGGGTTTATCTTCAGAATAATGGTGATCTCTCTCTAATTTACAACACTCAAGGATGTATATAATCTATATCTAGTGTTGAATAAATCAATGGAGAACTGGAGAGAATCTTGTAGCGTTGTAGCTTTTTCTGGGCAATATCACGAACTCACGAACTCCATTTCTGAAGAAGGCTTGAAGTATATATAGGCATATTTGAATTATAGCCGTTGGAAGTCTTTGCAGCTTTTGCAGTGAGCATTAAATGCTCTTTTTGACCGTTGACTGCTGACTGTACTTCTAGCCGTTGGAGTTTGTCCTACGTGGATGTTGACGTGGCATAGGACAGGTAGGCTTATCAATTTAGGTAGATTATAGCTTTCTCCAACAGGGATGAGCAGCTCGCTGTTCATCTCGCTATGCAGCTCGCTGTCCATCTCGCAATGCAGCTCGCTGTCCATCGTGTTGTAACTTCATCTCGATTTTCATTGGATGTTGCGACCAGATTGTTTTTAGTATAAAACGATCTGATATCTATCTATGGTTGAGATGGCAGGATCGTTTAGGACAATAACGATCTGCTGTCTGAGTTCATTTGAAATTAGCTGCGTATCCTCTAAGTACCTTGAACGATCTGCTGCTTGATTTGGGCAGCGGGCTCGAACTTTGTAGAAAACGAACTGCTTAACCACAGATCGAAATAAGACAGCTTGAAACTTCAAGCTGCTTTTACATTTGTGATCTGATAAAGGATAAACTAGAAGAAACAACAAGTATAAATGTCAGCGAGCTTCTTTATATAGAGAGCAGATCGTTATTATTATACTGAAAACGATCTGCTCACCTACATTTGGAGCTAGCTGACTTACAATGGGAGAGACTTGTTATTTTAGTAGTCATCGAGTCCAAGATACCTTTTACTAGAATAATACAGATCGTTATTTATATCTTAAAAACGATCTGCTTCTTTTACACTTAAGGTAATCCTTAAAAGATAACAATGACTACCTGGTTTCCAAAACATCAAAGTGTAGTTTCATTTAAATGTGAAGTTTTAATATTATGCATATATAATATGGTTTCGCATCATCAAAACATATAAATAATGATTTCCACAATCATCAAAAAGGTTCCCAACAATTTCTCCCTTTTTGATGATGCCGAAACCATCACAATAAAATCACACACAATTATGAGCAGATGTAGAACCCACTTACCTTATTACCTGGACACGATCTGGACATGAGCTAAGCTGGTATGCTGCTTTCTTAACCATCTGATTCCCCTTTTTGAGATCTGATTCCCCCTTAATGATAAGCCTATCTTGACCTATTTTTGGCATAGATACTTTCAATATCCATTTTCCCCCTTTTCGGCATTATCAAAAAGGTCATCAAAAAGGTTTCATCTGAGGATGTCTAGCTTGATATCTCCTTCTGAGCAGGTAGTCTTTCCAGTTTGTTCTTCAGCAGCGACCTGTTTTCAGAAAGTTTCTAACTTCGGATTCTGATTTTCTAATGAATAGACTTTTCCGAAGCGAAACGGTGAGACGGTCAAGACGCATAGTTCTGCTATGCGCTGTAGGCTTCTGGAGCCAAATTCCATCGTCTGCTACCTCAATCTGCAATTCTTTGATGAAACTCATCGATCTGTGATTTTCGAACTGTATTGAATTTGATAAACCATTCCCCCTTGTTGATATGACCTTCTTCAATATATATTGGGGTGCAATGGTGGTCTGCTAGCTCATCCTTCATATGGACAGCTAGCTGTTGAAGTCTTGTGAGCACTCCCTGTTGTAGCAAGTTGTTGAGCACTCGCTGTTGAAGTCTTGTGAGCACTCCCTGTTGTGACCACTCGCTGTTTAGCAAAATCTGAGTCTAGCTGTTTCCGTTAAACAGCTCGCTGTTGTCACTCACTGTTGAAAACAAGTTGGTCACTCGCTGTTATCACTCACTGTTAACAAGAAGTTGAGCATTTGCTGTTTAGTGTTTATTCATACACAGCTCGCTGTTTTCTCGGCGTGTGTACAACTCTTTGAGGACTTGCTGTTGAAGTTGTCTAGCTGTTGACTTCATGCAGCTCGCTGCTGTGAGCAGGTGGTCTGTCCAGATGTTGAAATACATATCTTTGCAGTGGACAACTAGTTGTTGAAGTTGGCCCCAACGATGTTTTGGACAGCTAGCTGTTGAAGTTGTCTCCAAAGATGTTTTGGACAGCTAGCTTTTGAAGTCGTCTTTGCTATTTGAAGTCCAGCTGTTAAAACACATCTTCTGTTGTGGACAGGTGGATTTCGAAATCTTTGAAGTCAATCTGTTCGGCACAGCTCGTTGCTGTGAACAGTTTTCTGTTCCTTTGATGTAAACAGCTCGGTGTTCCTTGAGTAGAGTATTTCATTTCTTATGGTATCTTGAAGTCTAACTGTGACTTCTCTCTCTCTTAGAACAGTTGCATTCCATTTTCTTATGAAATCTTGAAGACTATCTGTTGATGAGAACAACTAGCTGTTGATCATCTGCTGTTTGATCCACTTGTTGTTTGATCCACTTGCTGTTAGACTTCACTTGCTGTTGAATCCACTTGCTGTTAGAATCCACTTGGTGTTAGATTCACTTGCTGTTGAATTCACTTGCTGGTAGAATTCACTCACTGTTGATCCATTTCCATTGTTGATTCTTTGTTGGATTCCTTCTTTATTAGTGGTCTCCCTTTTGAGTTTGAAACCACCAGATGAATTTAAAGACCTCATCTCCTTGAGCTTGATACCATTTTTTGAAATTCTGAATTTTTAATCCAATGGCATCTCTAGTTGACCTGGATGTTAGTACCAGCTGATCAAACTGATGCTTCCACCTGTTGGTCTATCTGCTTTGAATATTTTAGGAGTGAGCTGTGATGGGTAGACTTAGCTCATTTACTTAGCATCATTCCATTGATTCTGAAAGAAGATATGAAATAACACGAGACAATTCATTCTTATTATAAATTCATGAACAGAACAGCTTATTTCAATTGAAATACAAGCAGATTGAGATAATTTTGAGTTAGAAGTTTTGAACAGCTAGCTGATACAAGCTTAAGTTGGTTCCCCCTTAATCTGCTATCTATAGATAAGCTTGTTCGCTTGTTGAATTGTTGAAGATGCTTTGTAGAGAAACAACTTGGAGTGAGCAGCTAGCTGTTGTCTCTGATGTTGAATGGGAGCAGATCGCTGTTGACAAACGATCTGTGAGCTCCATCTTTCCCTTGCATTCCCCCTTGCTGAAATACTCCTTGAACTTCATGGGGTCAAGCTACTTCCTGCTGTGTACCCCTTTTTAACGAACTGGGTACTGATCTGTGTTGTGAGCTATTTGGCGTCGTGTGCTGTCTTCGTTCAATCCATTGAAGCAACAACTGCGGCTCCAGCTCGTCAGTGATCCATTTTAGTCCTTCTTGACTTGATTTGATCACCTCTCTGCGCAATGGTCTGAAGCTGCTATATATTCTTTTGAGAACGAGCTGACCTGTTCTTTTGCTTGACTGGTGGCTCTATGATTGCAGCAGTGGGAGATGGATTCTTCCCTCTTGGCCAGTAATCAATTTTTCTCGCTCCTTCCTGCATTGGAACGTTAGATAAATCTATTGACAGTTCAGATCGATTAGAATTTACCACATTAGAATCATCCTCATCTCCCAAAATTTGAGTCATATAGGCTTCGTCATCTGATGATGAGCTTGAGGAAGAATCTGTGGAATCCTCGACTAGCAGAACAACTTTCTTTCCTTTGAGCTGTCTGTCGGAGTTCATTGAGCTGCTTGAGTTCTCCCGCATTCTATCGCGGTAGAGCTTCTTGTACTTGTTAGCACGTACACATACACATACTTGGGGTTACTTTGGCCGGTGGAAGGTTGGAATCGCCGGAATTCGCTTCAAATCGCCGGAGTAGAGACAATGTAGGCGTTGGAGTGTTCTGTTTCTCGAAATGCCATTCTGCCCGATAAATAGGGCGGGACGACGGACTGGGCGACGGACCAGTCCGTCGTCCGGTATAAAATTAATTAAAAAAAAAAATTTTCACGACGGACTAACGACGGACTGGTCGGACGACGGACCAGTCTGTCATTAACTTTGGCGCGTACTTACGAGCCAAAAAAAGTACGCGCCAAAAAAATAGTCGCTAGTGCGTCGCCAGTCCGTCGTTAGCCAAATTTGTGATATTCCGTCGCCAGTCCGTCGCCAGAGGACGACGGAATGATATTCCGTCGTCCATTCCGTCGCCAGTTTAATGTTTTTTTGTAGTGTAAAGCCGACCCAAACGATTAATTTATATTGCGATGTCATATTAATATTAGATACATTAATTTGTTCTAAATTTGAGTATGTGAAAACTTATAATGAATTTTGTCTCTTTATGACAAACTTAATAATTATTTATCGAGATTTACAAAATTTTCTCATTATAAAAGACATTTACTATGAGAAGTTAATTAGTTGTAAATAAATATTTACAAAGTTCAATTTATTCTGCATTGTACCGTCCTCTCTACTGCCACACAACTCTAAAAAGTGAAAATTTTGAGGTCAATTTTGGAACAAAGTGAAAATTCAACTGCAATGATAATTCAGTGTTATATATAACATGTGTGGTGCTATAAAATACGGACCTTCAGGATTTAATTTTATATAATTTTTGTAAGTATTTGATATTTTGCACAGTTTATGAATGCATTCAAATATATACTACAAAAAATTATCGTGCGATTTTTCCCGTGCAACCGCACGTGTAAAAACACTAGTTTAATTAAAAAATTATAATTTTATTCATTGAACATACCAATGAATGGATTGATGTTCATTAATTTATAATCTCCATTTCATTACAAAGTTCATTTCATTCAGACTAAAATATGGTATATGTGCATGAATGATTCACGAATAGAATGAGCATTCTTCTTTCATTCCTTATTTCATGGTTGATATGCAATAATAATCAGGAATGACTATTTTTATAAAAATCAATAAACTCATGAATATATGGTTAATCATTCATTTCACTACCCTCGTTATTAGCTATTTTCCATGATCATGAATGAAATTTATTTTAATTTTTGAAAATGAATTGTTACTTATTTTTAGAATGACTTATTATTATTTTTTTTAAATTTCATACAAGTTACGTCGAGTTGGGTTGGATCGGGCTAGTCTCAGTCCATTGGGACAAATAAAAAAATCTACCAATATAATTTTTTAGTAGCTTTTTTGCACAATTGACAAATAATGGTGGAAACAATAGACCGAGTCAACCCGATCGATCATAAAACTGACATGTTATTTGTCAAATCATTCCCCAAATCATTTTGTTGGTTCCAGATAGACTTGTCAATGGGCTGGTAAAATTGAGACCGCAACCGTTAAAATTGTTACGATTCTAGAACCGGAACTAGACCCAAACCGTTAAATACTGGATCCAGACCAGGACAGTTAAATACTGAATACGGCTCGAATCCAAACCGCTAATTAAATAAAAAATGGTTTCGGGTCGAGAGAATATCTGTAATATCCCGACAGTTAAAAACCGGAATAAAAGAAAAATTTATGAATAAACGAGGGATTCAAGATCCGTTGAAAGTTTAAAGACTCGTATTAAAGAATAGAACTCCTAATGTGAGTTAAAAGTCATTTCAGAAATTTCTGAAATCGAGAAAGAAACCGAGAAAATTCGGTTTGACGTTATCGTCATAATTTAAGTTCAAGAACCCGTACCGAAGCAGCGTCTGCTTTTCCATTCACTTATTTTACGATACGGAGATAAGGTGAAAAGTTAATAATTCCGACTTTCGAAAGAATGATGTATTTATCGAGAAATCACTATTCATCGTTTTGAACGAGACGAGATAATTTTATTATCTTTTAAAGTTAAGTCCGAAATGTTTTTGTAAGAGAGCCGTGATTTTCCGGAATGTTTTCGAGAACATTATTTTATCGAGAAGTCGAGAACCCGGACTATTATTTTGTTTGGTCCACAATTAAACACATTACTTCTTCCTTCTTTCTTCTTTCCTTCTTCTTTCTTTCTTCTTCTCCTTCTTTATTATTCACGTGAGAAACAAAGAGAGAAACCCCATTTTTAGAGAGCAAAAGCTGGTCGATTCAAGGTGCAAACGAGCTCCAATTCACGAACCGACTTCGGATACGGATAGGTAACACCTTAAACTTCGATTCTACGGTTTAAAATTTAGAATTTCTTATTCTTTTTCCCTAGCCAATTTTCGAGATTATTGTCTAGTTGGAAGGGTAGGAAGGCTCGATTTTATGTTGTGTAGCATTATTATTGTTCGTATGACGTTAGAGAACATAGAAACGAAAGAAAATTCAAGAATCGAGGAAAATTAGCCAAAAACGTGACTGTTTTGCTCGAATTATTTCGTATTTTTAGGTTGCGATTTTGAAGATGTTTTCTTCATTAAAATTGTTCCTTTACGTGTCTATAATGTTCCTGTGAAATTTCAGAATTTTCGGAGTACGTTTGAGTGCCCAAAAGTGGAACGAACTTAAACTGCGCAGTTTTCAACGTTGTATTTCAAACGTGAAACAGGGGATTGATTCCCGAATTTTTATAAATTTTTCTGCAATGATTTTGAAAATACTTCCTGAATGAAAGTTGTTCCTTTAAATGTCTTGAACTTATATCTCGAAATTTAGAATTTTTGAAGTACTTTTGAACGCTCAAAATCGAGTTTAACTCGGGCTGCGCAGTGAAAAACGAAATGAATTCAAAATGTTTGAAATGTTGAAATGTTTGAAATGTTGATTTGTTGTTGTTGTTACGATTTGAGATTGAGTTGGGATAAGTTCGAGTGGAGGAACGGAGTCCTCACTCGAGAGAGAGTTGAATGGGGCAATGTTGATGTGTGTTAGTTGGTTTACTCGTTTTGATTAAACGAGGGATAAGTTGAATTAACGTAGAGGTCATGTCGATTTTTCGACCGTATTATGTTTCAAACCTCATAATTTCCCTCCTTGTTAGTACTCTTTTTAAGACGTACATTATAAGTAAATGAATTAGGATTTTCCAAGAATCCTTTAAGCCGAAACTTAAGAGTCGAGAAACGGTGTTGAAACCCTAAAGGACTAAAAGAAAAGATAATGAATTCGAGCTAGGAGTAGAATAGAAGTTATTTCCTTTAAGACTCGAATCTTTTTATAAGTTAGCTTGTTACCTGAAGGTCAAGCGTGAGGAGGAGACCAATGAACGAGAAAGTAAAGCAGTAGAAACTCAACCACTTGGAAATCAGGTGGGTTTACTATACAACCTATACTTTTGCTGTAATAAAGCATGTTGCGAAAATGTGAAATGATTGACATGCATAAAATTCTTTGTGTTTTATGTGTGATTTCTATCTGTGTTGAGCCATGTCTGCGAACTGGTCAACTTGTGATTAACGATCGGATCTTGAGCCATGTGTTGGTCAAGGTTAGTGTACACATGGGGAGTGTGATCGTGAGTCATTACGGACCGGTCCACATAGGACTGTGTGTCAGTATTGACCGATCCGGTGGCACCCATTGGTCAACGTCTGGGGGAGTGGAACCATTGCTCACCAGGGTTGTTACCATTTTTAACGTCTGGGGAAGCAGAAACTTTGCTCACAGCGTTGATATTATTGATTATGTCTGGGGGAGCGGAAACATTGCTCACCAGCATTGATTACAGATATGGATGAGACACATGGAAAAGCGAGTGATCACTCCAACTTTTGGGTAAAATCAAATGAATATTTAGTATTCGCAAGTTATTTCAAGATACTTGTGTTATACTGTGATGATGCATGATCAATAACTGTTTGTTTTCGGCATAACCCACGGAGTACATCAAGTACTCAGCCCTGCTTGTTTTTCCAAACACTTGCAGGTTGAGCGATGGGGTGGTGGCGGTGGTGCTGAGTGATGATTTCTTATATGATAAGTATTCAGAGATAATACATATCTTCATATATGTGTTAAGTTTTCACTATTCCGCTGCGATACTTGTCCTTTGTTGATTCTGTCTATATGGTCTTTCTTCTAAAACCATAACCTTCGTATTGTACTTCATCACTTTATTCCAGTTCTTTAATGTTTTGATTCGTTGGTGAATGTTATTCGTTCCTTGTAAGATTGAGTTTTTGGACTATAAAGTTCCCTTTGAATCTATGGTAATACACATTGGTTCAGTATTACTCCTCAGTTACCATTGTTTTTCCTGTTATTTCCATTTCTTTTCCGGTTCTTTCTTCAATTCACAGTCACGCTCCGATTGATCTGTCCTTTGGAAAATGGGGCTGTGACAATATCCATGTGTATATTCGACTTGTAACAAAATTTAAAATCTAATCGCCTTGGAAAAAATGCAATCGTCATCCGACCCACAAAGAATGCAGTCGTAATTCCCAATTAGGTATGTCAACCGGTCCGGTATATGATAACCAAAAATGGAAAAGTGCACGTTTTGAGTACCGAGTACTAGACAATTTATTTTATCGGTTAACCGGTTCCCGACCGATTCGGTATCGGTTCTTCTGAGAACAAGTTTTTTAATTGCACTATTATATTTAATTTCTTTAATATTTCTAAAATATTAATATTTAAGATAATAATAATTTGCATAAATATTTTCTAACAATAATTTGATATAAATATATTTAAATTCAACTTGATAAATATTTTATTTAATAAATATAAAATATAAATTATAAATTATATATAAATATTTTTTTATTAATACAAATATTATAAATTATAATATTAATTCATTCAAAAAAAAGGTAATATTAGAGATTTTTTTTTATTTATAAATAGAAATAACTATTTCATTCAAATTTATTAAAATAATTATTTAATTTATAATTTTATTAAATTTTAAAATATATATTTTATTAATGTGGCAGATAAAGCCCGCCTACCCAGCAGCCCGTAAAGAGATGGGTTGAACCTCATATTTATAACCCTAATGTTTTCGGGCAGGCTTGAAATGACTTCAAATTTCAAAAAAGCCCGACGGACATGATCGAGTAAGTCTGGTCCGGGGATCTTGACAGCTCTACTCCCACGAGGAACCAAGTCCACATTTAATTTGATTTTTTAAGATGAAATAAATTTGAATAAAAAACTAAAAATAAGAAGCAAAAAAATGATCGGGTCGGGCCAGAATCGGAATCGTATTTGGCAAGTTAGGTCAAGTCTAGACCGACCATGATCGAGTTTTGATGGGTTA
This sequence comes from Leonotis leonurus, assembly GCA_026898415.1. Lineage (NCBI taxonomy): Eukaryota > Viridiplantae > Streptophyta > Magnoliopsida > Lamiales > Lamiaceae > Leonotis > Leonotis leonurus. The sequence goes on along the minus strand of JAPKLX010000928.1, from coordinate 20,048 downwards.
AGTACTGGAACCGGAACTAGAACCAGAATTTTGGAATGAGTGAGTTTTGACCGATTTCGGATTCGGTCCGGGTCTTACCTGCCCATTGAGAAACTCAGTCCCAAAAGAACAAGATTGGTGTATGTGTAGAATACACAAATTACCAAATTTTCAAGTTCACTTGAAGTTTATCAAATTTAAGAGTCAAACTTACTTCATTATCAAGCTTGTTAAGGATAACAATATTAACTTCTCCAAAGTGAGAGATCAACCCGTCCAAACATTCTCTTGAAGAGTGTGAGTTAATCTGACAGGATCAAGTATAGATAGTTAACCTTATCAAGATTATGTACGAAAGTTTCGTGATTAAGTTGGTTGCTCTTATTATGAAACTCTTGATAATTAACCGACTTATATTACGCAAGATTGATTTGTAAGAAGATGAATGAACAAGTATGCTTGTTAGTGAAAATTTAATGTAAAGATGCAGAAATGTATAACACACAAACAATTTATACGTGGTTTAAGAAACTCCCTTCCTCCATGTCCAACCTGAAGAGATTGAAAATTCTCTACTAGATTATCATTTATTTATACTTGTTGAGCACATGATACAAATTCCATGTCAAAACTAGAAAAGAAATTAGTGCACAAGTTTTGAGTCATCACCTTTACAAACTTACTTACAATCGGTAACAATCTTCTTCACACACAGATCTTGGAAACTACAAATTATGCTTAAATGCTCGAACTAAACTCTCAAGTGTGTTCTTAAGAATAGTTCTAACGTAATAAAAATTTCCAGAATTTGAAACCTTCCAACACTTGAGAATTTTTTATAATTTCGAGCACAGTTTGCGATGAACACGGTGAAGATTTCTAGGCAAAACATCGACTTGTAAAATTTTCATGTAAATTATGCTTTAGGTATGAGGTATTTATATTCTTGAAATTTGAATACTAGTCGTTAACAATAATAATTTCATCATTAAATGCTAACAATTAGTTGTTAGACAACTCACATACTTTCCATGTTTATCCTATGTTTTCAGAAATGATAGCATCTTTTCCTCTTCTAATTATGATTTTTATTGAATGATGAAGGCTACTGACGTGACATGTTTTGACAGATGGAACTGCTGATCAATTTTGGTAGATTGAAATCATATAATCTAGTAGATAACAAGCTCACTGAATATTGACTCCTCTCGCTCAACATGTGAGTTGGTTCGCATAAAATCGATAGAGTTGACTTTTTTTTCTACCGGGTCGATCTTAGTAAGGCTAGATCAATTGAAAATATTGTGTTGACTTCCTTGAGTTGATCTGAATAAAAATTGAGTCGACCATATGGATTAGATCGATAAAGTCGATCTACCCTAACAGTTGGAACGATCTCCTATGAAAAACTTTAAGGTGATTTTATAAAACAGATTGATAAATCAATATGTTCTTTACATTTTGATCAACCTGAACCATTACAACTCAATAAACAAAAGTATAGAACACATACAGATCACCTAAACAAAGAAGCAAATCAATCGTTATAAGATCAGATTGTTTAACTCAAACTGTCCTTTATATGTTAATCAACACGTGAAAGTAAAAATTATGACTTGGAAATATGAAAATCTTTCTAAAGAAATAAGATCAATCTTATGAGACCAGATTGATAAATACACCTTATTCCTTACACTAATCAATTTGTACTAAGAAAACTACGACTTGTGTTCTACCAGGTTAACGCATCAACATGTGGAAATGATATGAAAATATTCTAAGTCTTGCTTCAGAAAATACATAATCAAAACTTAATTTTATAATGTTTCCCAACATATTTTTGTCAGCTAGTAGTTCATTTGAAATTTGTTTAACTAAACGAATTGAACTCAAGTCTTGAATTGAGCTCGAATTAGTTTTTAAGTCGAATTCAATCACAATGGTATTCGATTCGGATGGTTCGTGAAAATGTTTGAATATATTTTTAACAAGTCGATCTTCGAATAGTTCATGAACTTTGTTAACAAGCTTGTTTATGAACCTTAAAAGTGAGCTTCGAATAGTTTGCAAACTTATGTACGAACTAGTTAACTAACTTATCAAATTAATATAAAATATATTTATGATAAATCATTTTAGTAAACGAGTTTTTTAATGAGCTCAAATTTAAATATTTAACGAACTAGAGCCAAGTTCGAGTTCGAGTTCAAATTCACTATTAAATACTAGAACTTGATTTTTGTTAATGAAATTGAATTTGAGTGATTTTCATAATTTAAACCGTTCTTGAGCCGAACTTGGGCCTGACAATTCGATTCAATTTGATTTGATTATAGCCCTACCAACAAGTAGATTTAGGATTTGTACTTTTGTATCAAGTTAGATCCTCAAGTCAGAGTCGATGTTATTATTATGATCCTAATGTTCAATCAATACAACAAAAAAGTTCTTCATGATAACAATCACTAAAGTCTAGCACTTGCATTAATTATGAGGTCCACAATAACTATTTGGTTACACATTTAGGGCTTGTTTAAATCCAAGACATCTCTTATCTAATGATACAACATATATCGTATTAATTTTTTGATGATATATATTATTTTCGGAAATTAGTGTTTTCAGTAGAAATGAGTATGTTATATTTGTTTGAGCATTCCTATCAAACAAGGCCTTATCATAATAGAAGGTGCTTCATTTTACATTAAACCTCGAGGTTTGTATCATAATGTTTCATGTTGCATCACCTCGGTCCCAATTTCCCTAGAATTAATTTCTTTGAATATTATCTTGCATTGTCTCTCATTCAGTATCATATCTTACCACCGGAGCACTATCATTTTAAATACCCTCGACCATTACTCTTGAAGAATCAAAGTTTAACTGCAAAAATGGGAAGAACATCATAATTCAAATATTTGCATAAATTGGTGTTCATCTGTCACGCCCGCCCTTCACTAAGGATAGTAAAGTTGGGGAAACCGTGACTAGGGAAGAGATTAAAGAAACGGGGATAGAAATGGGGAGTCTGGAACAAGGCTGAATCGAACAACATTCTCATAACTCATCAAATAATTCATCATACATGAGTTTCATAAAAGGGCTTGAGTCTTAGGCTCAGTACAAATTATCATAATATGAAAGAACTGAAGTCTCGGTTTTAATACATAATGATCTCAAACTTGCAGCGGAAGGACATTTAGACCGAGATAAGCTCTACATGTATGAAGACATGTAGAACCCCCAAGAGTCAACTACTAAGAGATCGACAAAAAGCCCGAACGTAGCACCCCTCCTTCACCACCGCTCAACCTGCACGTTTAGAAATACATGCATGGCTGAGTACAAAAGTACTCAGTAGACACATGCCAAAATCGCACTCTATCATATATATAACTGTCATGCCATTTGCAAGTGAAACATAGGAGTTTTGTCTCTAAAGCAACTATGTTCACTAAAATCATTTCTTGTGAAATCTTGAGTTGACAGGCCTGTCCTAGTTCCTTATAATCAACCATATCTGAAGCTTCTTTGTGTCGGGGAAGTGGCCACTTTTCACAGACACTCGACCGGTCAACATCTAGATAACTCACGGTCCTGTGTACACTAGTCCGAGTAGTATATCTAATCTACTGGGACCCGAATTCGATTATAATTAAACAGATAGGCATCATACGTAAATCGAAAATATTTATGGCAAGACAGTGCTTTGAAAAGATCTCGTTTCATTCTAAAAAAAAATATGCACACATATTTTTATAAAGTAAGAAAAGCCTACTTGAATAGTCTCGACTGGTGGTGACTTCATCCCCGGAACTCGGATCCGACCTTTCGTCGAAACCTTCAAATAAATCTCAAGTGAGACACAATTTCGAGCATTCTAATATTCTCTAAGTGAATGAAATATTATCCTTTATTATTTTGAGAATTATTCTCGAGACTTAACTCGACTAATATTCAAGTATCTTAATTCTAAAGGTGTCGTTAAATTTTTAAATCAAACTATGATTTATTACTAAATTTTCATTCACTTACCCAAGTAAATAATTGTTAGGTAAAATCCATAGAGAAACTTCTACTTGAATTATTTTGACTCTTGAATCAAAATATTTAATTAAATCTTATAGGTTAGTATTAACCTTGATTGATACACCTTAGGTTTGGTTTTAATTTAATCACTATCATGATTAAATTCTAGCTAAATAAATAATTCCCTTAAGGTCAATAGTACTATTCTACACTTGGATATAGTCCAAATTAATTAGATCTTGATCCAATTAAGCTACTAGCTATTAGACCAACTAAATTGATTTCAACCCATTATCATTTTTATATCTATAATTAACTCTAGCTCAACTAAATTAAATTCTCAACCCATTACATATCAAATTTTCGGCCTATAGGATTAATTAATTTCGGCCCAGAATTAATTAATCTCGGCCTAGTCACTAATATTTTTTTTAGCCCAGTCATTTAACTATAACTTGGCCCAATAATTTAATTAATTCGGCCCGTTAGCTCCTTATATCTCAACCCAGATCAATCATTTTATTCCAGCCCAATAAGATTAATAACTTGGCCCATAGATTTTGTAACCCGGCCCAAATTTTGGCCCGCAACCCGGCCCAGTTCTAGACACTTCTAACCTAACTCTCTCCTAACCTAGACTCACTTCTCATTCCCATTTCCTCTCTTCTCTGCCTTTCCATACCTTCGCCGACCCAATCCCTGTCTCTCGGAACCTCCATTTCCCTAACCAAGACTTAGCCGGCGACCCCATGACCAGTGCCTCCCTGCCGGAATCTTCTCTCGATAGAGGTGGCGCCAGCCATCGCCGGTGCTCTTCCTCCTGGTGAGTTTCTCCGATTTCTCTTCTCTCTCTCCAGTTCTCTCGCCGCCCTCGCTCTTCCTCCTCTCACTCGGTCGCCGCTCCGCCGAGGTAAGTCGATTTCCTTCCCTTCCTTCTTTATTTTCTTAATCCTTTATCTCTCTTTCTGTGTCACGCCCGCTTTCTACTAATTCTAATAAAGCCGGGAACATGACCAAGAAACGAATAATTAGCAAGAGAAGAAGATAATTATTCATTTCATAACATAAAATAAGGACCAATCCCGCAAACCAGGAAGGCAGGGTCATATGCTCGTTACATTACATAACATAATTTAGAGTTCAGTCTCGGATCTATTACATAAAAGTCTAGCAGCGGAACTTTCAGGATCGCATAAAAAAAATCCTACGTGTATGAAGACACGTAGAACCCCCAAGAGTCAGCTACTATGGAGTCCGACAAAAGCACGACATAGCACCCACGTCTTCTTCATTCTTATCCTGCACGTTTAGAAATACATGCAGGGCTGAGTACAAATTGTACTCAGTAGACACGTGCCGAAATCGCACACATACATATATAACTGTCAAGCCATTCGAGTGAATCATAGGGGTTTTGTCTCTAAAGCACCTATGTTCACAAAATCATTTCTTGAGAAAGTTCTAATTTGACTGCAGTCCTAGTTCTTTGTAATCAACCATATCTGAAGTTCTATGTGCCGGGGAAGTGGCCACTTCCCACGAACACCTTGACCGGCCAACCCGCTAAGATGACTCACGGTCCTTTGTGTACACTAGTTCGAGTGGAGACGCTAATCCACTGGAACCCGAATTCGATTATCATATAACAGATAGGCATCATACATAAATCAAAAACCTTTATGGCAAGACAGTGCTTTTGAAAACATCTCATTTCATTTGAAAGCATACACACATATATTTTCATAGAGTAAGAAAAGCCTACTTGAATGGTCTTGATTGGTGTTTGCCTTGTTCTCGTGATGCGGATCCGACCTCTCGTCGAAACCTTTCATATGAATCTCGAGTGAGATATATTACTCGTGTACATCAAATAAATTCTAAGTGCAAGGAATTTCTATCCTTGGTTATTATGAGAGCTTAGTTCTCGGGTCTTTAAAACTCGACTAGTACACGAGTTTAGGAGTTGTATTTCTAGATAAGTCGTTTGATGATTTCTATGTCACTTTATGATTCGGGAATTTTACTACACTCAATAAACAATTATTGGGTAATGTGACTAAAGACTTTCCTAATTTAATATCTCGATTCTTAACTTGGGCAATTAATTTCTAATCACGTAATTTAATCATTTAATTGCCATCATAAGCATAATTTCTAATTTAATCAATTAAGTTCTAATTAATTAATAGATCTCTAATTGAACATCTTGATTCTTAGCCAAAATATCTATGAGTCCTTTATAGGTTAAGGATAACCTAGCTAACGTATATCTTAAGCATGATTCATAATTAAATCAATTATTAAGATTATATTCTAGTGAACCAATTATAATGTAATTATCTAAATTAATAATATTCTACTTCTTGGGCTTGGTCTAAATAAATAGATAAATTCCATCTAATAGAATTATTCATAATCCATCTACATAATTCATTTAATCCACAACATAAATTGGTTTAACCCATTTGATTAATTTAAGTTGCCCAAATCTTTATGTAAATTAGTCCATCATTTACTAGGTCCAAAATTTAATTCTGGCCCAGCAACTATTAAGTTGGCCCATACTTAACTATCTCCAGATTCATACTTAGACAAATTTCTATCCCCTTCTCTCGCTGTCCCTCGTCTCTCGCTGTCTCCTTCTCCTGCTGTCTCTCTTGCTGTCTTTCTCTCGCTGTTCTTTCTCTCACTGCCTCTCTCGCTGTCTCTCTCGCTGTCTCCACTCGCTGTCTCCTCTCGCTGCTTCTCTCTCGCTGTCTTTCTCTCACTG
>JAPKLX010001792.1:0-15975 GCA_026898415.1 Leonotis leonurus | reverse complement strand
CCCCAATACACCAAATACAAACTTTTTCATGCATGATTGAAAGTATATCAATATTATAGTCATTGTGTAGAGTTTTTAAAATGAAAAATATTGGCGTTAGGTTTGCCCGAAAAGGAAGTCGTGTGCAAAAGTTACGACGTTTTAAGATTAAAGCATTAATAATAATATAATAATAATAATATAATAATATAATAAATAGAAGGGGAAGTCGGCCATACTTCCCCATAAATCACAAAGCACTTCGCCCCCCCCCCTCCGGCCCTCTCTCCATCCTCTCTTTCCTTTTTTCTCCATTTCTTTTTCTCCTCCCCATCGTCGCCATTGACAAGCACCAAAGCTCCGTCGCCGAGCTTCCGAGGTCGAGTCAAGTTAAAGAGATACACCGAGGTAAGGCAATGGATGCTCGGGAACTCAATGAAGGTGGCTCAGCCGCCGTTGGGTGACCGTAGCGACCTCGCCGTCACCGTAATTTTATCATAACTTCACCTCTCGTTTTCTTCTTCGTTTCACGTCCTTTTTCAAAATGGTTTTCTCCTATGCATAGCTCTCATTACATAGAACTCGAGTAGTGAAGGAAGTTCGGGATGATGATGGCCGGAAGTGGCCCGAAGGGACCACGATCGACCACCACCGCCTCCAAATGTTGGGTTCACCGATGGAGTCCGAAAGCTCCAATTCGGTGGTCTTCCGTTCTTCGGACGGCTACGGTCCCTTAAAGTTTTTTGTTCACGGCCATGCATTCTACATATCGGCATGATCATAATGTGTTTTCATCTACGTAAAAGTTTTGCATGCATTATATATATATAAATATATATATATATAATACTATTTTTATGTTTTTCTAAAGAAAATTTATTAACCGGTTATCCTTTTACGGTGAAATTTATGGTGAATGTAAAGAAAAAATATAGGATTTTTTAAAAAAAACTGGACTAAATTTTATCGAACGGTTTTTCTTAAAATCGAGAAAAGGCAACGTTACTTCTAGGTGAAGTAAAAATGAAGTTGCATGCATGCATGATTTCTTTGCATATTTCACTAAAGAATATTGCACTGATTATTTTTGCCTTTTTGGCCAAAGTTGTTTAAAAGCCCGGTTGCTGCCAAATTAATTTATTACGTGATAAAAAGAATAATATTGAGCTTAAAAATTTAGTACTACTTATCTATAGTTCCTTTTTGAAAATTAAAGCCAAAATATATTCCCTATGACTAACAGGTACCTAGCACTGAAATTTGAGCTCATAAGGATTTACGGTTTTCCCGTAATCGAGGAATATCATCGGTGAAAGGTTGGGATATATATGTATTTTGAGTTATTAAGCTCTTTTCTCTAAACGAAAAATGCATGGATCAATGTGAAAATGTTTTCACGAAGGTATCGACTGTTTAATGCTCTTATCGACCGCCGGGGGTTCTTATTCGGCCTAACACGTCGATTTAAGGACTGCGATCACTTAGTCTCTACTACGGTGGGTTGATCACCATCGGGTTTTGACTCATGCTATGTTAGGGTGTACGGTTCGTCGAGCCCTATTTGACTAAATGTTTATGATCCGTCGGTGGTAAAAGGCCCGGGACATAACCTATATAAGAGTAACGTCATGCCGGGTCATGTTTAATTTATGCACAAATGTTTTGCTTACTTAGAAGTTATTTTTGTTTTAAAACCTTCTAAGGTAATTATACTGAATAGAGACTATGTTTTTCGTTTTATGAAAAACCCAACTGAGTGCACTAGTACTCACCCCACGTTTTACAAAAATTTTCACAGGCTAAGGAAGCAGCATGATGTGTGTGGCTGAGGAATGGTGTTATTGGGATGACAGTTGCTTCATCACGAGAACGGTTTACCGTTCAATACATAAGAATTTTCGCTGCCATGCTCACGTATGTTATAATATTTATGAAATAATTATCATTCACGTATATGTGTGTGATAATATATATGTTTAAAGTCTAAAATCATTTTTTCATTCCACGAAGGCCTCATCGGCCATTATTAATAAAAGTTCATGTTGTCATATTATCATTGTCCATTACATGCATACACGTGCATAGGAGAGCTTAGAAGTAGTCGGCCCCTCTTGGACGCTCAACTCCTCGGCCCCCTGTGTAGTATTCGAGCGAATGCCGATCACACTTGGTGAGCTGGGTTAGTGACTCCTTTTGGCGAGCTAGGCTCACTAACCTCCGCCTTTGATCGACGGTTCTTATTGGACGATTCGGCCTCTCGAGGATTCTGGATTACCGTTCCTACGAGATGAGCTGTATTATCTCCAACCCCGTCTTTCATATTGGATGATTCGGCCACTTGGGATTCAGGATTACCGTTCCCATGTATCGAGCTGTATTATCTCCAATTCATTTCATCTTGGATGATTCGGCCGCTTGGGATTCTGGATTACCGCTCCCATGACTCGAGCTGTATTATCTCCATATTGCATATGATTCATTTTAGATTCATTATTATAGACATTGACTTTGCATTGGTTAGCTGTTTGGGTTATAAAATGGCATAGTCAAAGTTATAGAGGAGATGCTATCCGATTTTCAAGGACAACTCTATCTTATATAATGCACATGAACACAATGCCCCTTTCTTCCCCGCTTCTTTTATCCCCGCCCAGTCATGCCCTTGGCGCATGTGCCGTCCTCGGGATTTGGGGCGTGACAATCAGAGAGTTCAAGCTATTCTTAAAGAAGAAATTGCTCGGCAGATGACTGACCAGATTGATCGACAGATCGATAGCAGATCAATCCAAATAGGTTGCTCTCTAGTGTAAATACTTAGACAATAATAAGAGTGATCTTATTACTTTCAAAGTATTGTGTGTGCGGAAATATAGTGGACTTAGTTGGTGCTCTTATATTGAAAACCTTAATTATAATCCAGATCGTTAAAGCAGGTTGATTGAGATGCAGTTTAAATGATAGTGCAAGGGTTAGAATAAATAAACAACAGACTATAAATATGCAGAAAGGTAAATGACACCGTTGTTTAACGTGGTTTGGGAAATCCCTACATCCACGGTCTGATCAAAACTAGATCAAATTATCCACTACTAGGATACTCTTCTTCTTTATACTCGCGAAGAACGAGCCACAAGTATCAATAAAAACTAGAAGGATACTAATGCACTAATAAGGGTCAAGTCCCTCTACAATAGATTACCTCTATGTTACCACTAGAAAACTACTAGCTAGCAGGGTGATCTCCTTTCTCTCGATAAGACAGACTTGAATCGAGGTTGGGTTGGTGTGATTTAGAATCACAAATAGTTTGAAGATTTAGTCTGACGTAGAGATTGATTGTTTGAGAATGTTTTTATCGATGTAGCATGTCATCTCTCCAGACTTTGAACTCCAAATATATATAGGCTTTGAATTTGAAATTCTAGCCATTTTTTGATTGGCGTGAGATGATTGTGGATTGCCAATCAATGATGTCCATTCATATCTGCTCTTGCCTTGTAGAAGCGTTGACTGAATCCTCTAAGTATGGAAAGCAGATCGATAACGATTACTTTCCTTCTTCGTGTCAATCATGGATTCTTCTTCTATATCTTGTTGTATAGACTTCCAAACTGACGTGGCAAGTAGTTATGATGTGTATAGTGATGTCATCTGGTGGTTTGATGACTCTATCGATCTGGTGCCTCGCTGTGATCATCGATCTGGTTGGTGACCTGGTCGGTGATCTGGTCGCTGACTGTCTTGCCAGATCGATTTCTATTCTTGATGAAAAAATATCTTGGTCTTCAACCTAGATTATTGAAATGACTTCGATAGGAATAATTCCTTTACACGTTAAGTCATCTCCTAATCGGTTCTCTCTCAGATTTCACTTTATACTTAGTGATCTGTTAACATGTAGAACAGTTTACCACTAATCAAGACTGTAAAATCTAAGTGTGTTTCGAGAGATCATCATCAAAACCAGAAAAATACTTCAGAGTTCCCAACAATAAGTAAAAGATTAATGGTTGAGATGGATCCTCCCCTTTTTTACGTTCCCGCTTCTGTCATTTGTTTTCATGCCTTTTGTAGCGTCTCCCACACGCGTCATTCATCTATGATTGGATGATAGTGCATATACTGACATCCTTTCCTCTGCAAATTTCTTTATCCAATTTAGGTAATCATTCTTCTCGATACGCCTTTCCATACATGCAAAATCATTACAAGCATTTAATAGTTGTCAAATCAGTCAGTATTAATAGATATAAAACCTAGAGAAATTGGGGTAGTAAATAGAATCAGAAATTGATACGCGATTTCTGAGTTCCCCCTTAATTAAGGAATATATTTGGAAAAATTATTTTCACGTCGCAGTTTGGAAAATTCACTCCTTATGATTTCTACCATTATTCTTGCTACCATTCTGGTGGTTACTATTCAGGTTCTCGTGTTCTGATTTGCTCGTCCAGGCTTAGTAATCCTAACCTTCCACATAACATCTTGAAACGTTCTTCAGGTAGTGCCTTGGTATGAATATCAGTACGTTCTACATCAATGTGTAATTTTCTTATCCACACGTTCTTCTTTTCTACATGGTCTCTTATGAAGTGGTGTCTCATATCCACATGTTTACTCCTTGTGTGTAAGACTGGATTTTGAGTAATTTCTATAGCACTTGAGCTATCATAGAAGATTGGAATCTCCTTCACAAATATCTCATAATCCTTTAGCTGTTGTTTGAGCCACAAAATTTGAGCATGACTTCCAGCGGCCATGTATTCAGCTTTTGTGGTTGATTTAACTACGGAGGTTTGGTTCTTTGAGAATCACAATATTAGTTTGTTTCCAAGAAATTGACAGGTTCCAGAAGTGGACTTCCTATCTAACTTACATCCTACATAATCATAATCTGAATAACTTGTTAGTTCAAAATTCTCATCACATAGTTACCATAGACCTATGTGTGTTGTTCCTTTGAGATAGCGTAATATGTTCTTGGTAGCTTCCATGTGTGATTCTTTGGGGTTGACCTAATATCTTGCAAATACTCCAACTGCAAAACTAATGTTAGGTCTACAAGCAGTTAGATATAAGAGAGAACCTATGATACCCCTGTACTGTGTAACATTGGCAGGTTTGCCTTATGGATTTGCATCAATCTTTCCATTTGTTTGCATTGGTATCTTGACAGGCATATTATCTTTAACTCCAAACTTAGTAATCAAGTCATGAACATACTTCGCTTGATTGATGAAAATTCCATCAGGTAATTGTTTAACCTGTAAACCTAGAAAGAAATTCATCTCTCCCATCATAGACATTTGATATTTATTCTTCATCAGATCTTCTTCTTCTTCTTCTTCTTCTTCTTCTTCTTCTTCTTTCTTGCTCTAAAGAAGTATTTCTTCAATAAGTTTTGTTCTTTAGAACTCCTTAAACTTGATCTCATGTTCTGTGGTTGACCCTGTTCTTCTGTTGAGTCCCTATACTCAATAATAGATTTATTGTACACTCGATAAGGTTTGCTCACATCAGAATATCCTAAGAATATTCCAGGATCAACTTTGTTATCAAATGTTTTCAACTGAGATTTCTCATTACTATGTATGTAACACATACAACCAAAAACTCTAAAATATTTGAGTCGAGGTTTCCTGTTGTTCCATAGTTCATATGGAGTTTTTCCTTGTCGAACCATGACTGTAGATCTATTTTGGGTGTAACATGCAATGTTTATAGCTTCGGCCCAAAACTTCTTTGGTAAGTTGGTCTCGTTTAACATTATGCGTGCTGCTTCTTTTAGTGATCTGTTACGCCTTTTTACTACACCTTTCTGTTGAGGCTTTCTTGCAGCTGATGTTTGATGAGTGATTCTCATCTTGTTGCAATATTCTTCAATCTACTGGCTCAAAAATTATGTACCACGATCTGTTCTAATTGTTATGATGGAGGTTTCCTTTTGTCGAGTGATCTTGTTTAGCAGGTCTGGTAGCTTCTCCATAGTTTCCTTTTTCTTAAACAAAACATAACCCAAGTGAATCTTGAATAATCATCAATAATAACTTAAAATATACTTTCTAACGTTTATACTTAATGGCATTACTGGGCTAAGTAAGTCTAAATGTAGAAGTTCAAGTATTCTTGTTGTTGGGTGTGTTGTCTTACTTGAAAATAATGACTTCATTTGTTTCCCTGCTTGACAGGCTTCACAAATAGGATCTTTGTCAAAAACTTGATCTGGTAATCATTTTACCAACTTCTCTCGAGCAAGCTTTTTGATAGTCTTGAAATTGAGATGACTCAATCTTTTATGCCACAACCAATTTGTCTCAGAGACATTTTTGGTGACAAGACATGTTTCAATGGTTTTCTCCCATTGAACAATGTACAACCTATCCTGCAGTTTTCCGATAAGAAGAGTTTCATCTCATTCCTTATTCTTCACAAAATAGTTGTTAGTATCAAATATAATATTATTAACATTACAACAAAACTAATAAAATAAATTATGACTTAAACCTTCAACATATGAGACATTGGTAATAGTGGTCTTGCCAATTTTAATGTTACCGTGACCTCTGGTGTATCCTTTGGAGTTACATCCAAAGGTAACATGTGGTCCTTCCTTCTCGTTCAACATAATCTGATAGTAGACTTTTGTCACACGTCATATGCTTTGAACATCCGTTGTTTATTTTCCATATCGATCTTTTTGCAGCTTGACTTCTTCTCGAGCTTCTTCCAACCTTCAATTACAAAGACTTTGTCACGCTCTAAATCCCAAGGGACGGCGCATGCGCCAAGGGCATGACTAGGCGGAGAAAAAAGGGGGTGTTGGGTTCATGTGCTAATTATAAGAGAGTTTTCCTTGAAAATCGGGTAGCATCTCCTCTATAACTTTGACTATGTTGTTTATGTAAACCAAACAGCTAACCAATCTAAATGCAATGTCTATAATAATGAAACTAAAATGAATCATATGCAATTTGGAGATAATACAGCTCGATACATGGAAGCGGTAATCTTGAATCCCAATCGGCCCAATCGTCCAAGATGAAATGAATTGGAGATAATACGACTCGATACATGGGAACAGTAATACAGAATCCCAAGCGGGCGAATCATCAAATATGAAAGACGGGGTTGGGGATAATACAACTCGTCTCATAGGAACGGTAAACCAGAATCCTCGAGAGACAGAATCGTCCAATAAGAACCGTCGATGAAAGGCGGAGGTTAGTGAGCCTAGCTCGCCAAAAGGAGTCACTCACCCAACTCACCAAGTTTGGTCGGCATTCGCTCGAACACTACACAATGGGCCGAGGAGTCGAGCATCCATGAGGGGTCGACTACTTCTAAGCTCTCCTATGAACGTGTATGCATGAAATGGACAATGATAATATGATAACATGAACCTCTATTAATAATGGCCGATGAGGCCTTCGTCGAATGAGGAAATGATCTTAGAGTTTAAACACATATATTATCACACAGATATACGTGGATGATAATTATTTCATAAATATCATAACATACATGAGCATGGCAGTGGAATTTCTTATGTATTGAATGGTAAACTGTTCTCATGATGAAGGTGCAGTCTCTAGCGAAGTACCCGGGCTTTTTGCAACGGAAACACTCATTGCTACCTTGACGACATTCATCTTGGTGATTTTGACCACAAGTAGAACAAACAAGTTTGTTATTTTTTTACCCTTGTTGTGGATGTCGTTGCTGCAGTTGTGGCTGTTGTGGTTTCTCCCTCCCCTGATTTTCTTGATTTTGGTGATCCCATTTTCTTTTTCCTTTTCCTCCATCTCGATTGTGTGCATGCAATTGCACTCGTTCTTATGGTAACATTGATTCAATGTTTAGTGCTCTGCTCAAAGATTGAACATATGTTAGTGTACCTTGACTGACAAGAGAGATTCCAATCTCTGGTTGAAATCCTCTTCTGAATTTATCTGCCCTGGCTGCATCAGTTTCAACTAGGTGGGGTGCATACCGTGATAGTTGATTGAATACACGACCATATTCAGTGACCGTCATTTTTCCATTGTTTAAGATTCCAAAATTCATTTTATTTCTTTTGTCGATAGCAGCTTGACACATATTTTTCAATCAATTCCCCCTTGAAGTCCTCCCATGTGTAAGTTTCCTATAGTGGTGTTGTCATAGTTCTCCTTACAGACTCCCGCCAGAAGTCTGCCTCTTCCGTCAATTGAAATATTGCACAATTCAGTTTATAATTATCCTCAAAACTGATATATTCGAAAATACATTCAGTTCCATG
Organism: Leonotis leonurus; assembly: GCA_026898415.1. NCBI lineage: Eukaryota > Viridiplantae > Streptophyta > Magnoliopsida > Lamiales > Lamiaceae > Leonotis > Leonotis leonurus. Next base: position 7,718 of record JAPKLX010001792.1, on the reverse strand, counting down.
GATCCATTTCCCAGCATTGCCAATGCCACAAATTGAGGTGAATTTTGATTACGAAAACTATCTTCGACAAGCCTAACCACTAGGGGCGGGTCACTGGGTCTCTCTTCCTCATGGTTACCTCGATTTTTGTTTCTAGTAGGCATTCTATTAAATAGATTTTATCAGTAGTAATGTGGTCAACAATATAATCATGTTAAGCTACACATCAATATTCATGTGTTAATAATAAATGAGAATCATCTCATCCATTCCATGGTTGGTGAGCCATCTAGGTAGTCACTTCCTGGATGCTCATCTTATGCATGATTTTTCATTTCATTCTCGTGATCATACCATGTCATGAAAATTCAAGCAAGTACGAATTTACTTCAAACATTATGTTAGTTGCAAAAAAGTTGTTTATATAACAATCCATCCCTCAATCGATCAATCATAATGTCACATAGGTTAAACCAAATGTAACCATTCATATAGCCTTTGTACTTGACAACGCATGTCAAACTTTATACATGTCAATCATGATTCAAATAGGCACACACATGTCCTAAATGAAAAAACATATCATTTCCTTTCCCATGACATTTCATAGATCAAATAGGTACATATGCCCTAGATGATTAAACATGATCCTTTTCATGAAATTTCCTTCCTTGAATCAAATAGGCATATAAATCCTAGTTTGATTAAAGATTCTTCCTTTTCATGAACGTCATATAAGAGCACGTCTTCTCTTACATGACAACTTTTACATAGAAACATTTATAGACAAGCCTTTTTCCATAAACCTTTTCTTTTTTGCTGAGAGGCAGCGTAACGGCGAGCTGATGGTGTTATTTCACCGTAAAAGGATAACCGGTGAATAAATTTCCTTTAGAAAAATATGAAAATAGTATTTAATATGTATATATATATATATTTATATATATAGAATGCATGCAAAAATTTTACATAGACGAAATCAAAATATGATTATACCGATATGTAGAATGCATGGCCGTGAACACAAAACCTTACGGGACCTTATCCGACCGAAGAACAGATGACCACCGAATTAGAGTTTTCGGACTCCATCGGTGACTCTGAAATTGGAGGCGGTGGTGGTCGTTCGTGGTCCCTTCAGGCCATTTTTGGCCATCATCTTTCCAAACTTCCTTCGGTACTCGAGTTCTATGTAATGAGAGCTATGCATAGGAGAAAACTATTTTGAAAAAGGACGCAAAACGAAAAAGAAAATGAGAGGTGAATTTATGATTAAACTATGGCGACGGTGAGGTCGCTACGGTCACTCAACAATGGCAGAGACACCTTCATTATCTCGAGCTTCCATTGCCTTGCCTTGACGTACCTCTTTAACTCGACTCAACCTCGGAAGTTATGTGGCGGAGCTTCCACGCCCATCAATGGCTGCCGAAGAGAAGAAAAAGAAAGAGGGAAAATAGGGGGAGGGAGGGAGAGCTATGTGTGAATGGGGGAGGAAGAAATAGCCGACTCCCCCATTTTATTTATAGAGTTTTTTTCCTTTTTTACTTTTTATTAATTAATATTTTATTATTATATCGATCTCCTTTTCAAGCAAACTTAATGTCAATATTTTTCATTTTAAAAACTCTACAAAATGACTATAATATTGATATACTTTCAATCATGCATGAAAAAGCTTGTTTTTTGAATGACATACCTTAACTTTAATAATACGTACCCACTGCATATGAACTCCTTTTTGGGCAAACTTAGTGCCAATATTTTTCTTTTGAAAAAATCTACGCAAAGAGTATAATATGTATTTACTTTTGACTTATGCATGAAAAGCTCATTTTTTTAAATAAACCTTTTAAAAAGCTTTGTCGGTCTGTCAAATTAACACGGTAGGTCGTAATAGGGTCTATGTTTTTTCTAAAATTCTTATTTCATCATACCTAGGTCCTTGAATAGTTAGAACACTTTGATGTATAGTTAGAAATTAGCGGGATATTACAGTCTTTGTTAGTAATATATGCTCCTTTTGGAACCCAAATATAGTTAACACAAGGAATAAGTTCATAAGTGGTAATATGTCTTCCTTGTTCATCCATGAACTTATTAGTCTTGTACGTGGATATGTTCCTCTTCTGCTTGTTCTGCTTCTTTTGAGAAAGGTTAACATTAGATCTCATTCTCTCCTTCTGCTGTTGATGCATAACCTTATTGTCATTGCAAGCAAGTTGTTCCTTAGGTTGATAATAGCGGTTGTGATCAAGTTTCTTCATCAGAATAGCTTGAGGTTGTTTCTCCTTATTTTTCAAGTTGATCACTCGATCTGGTATAGCGTTTCGTTCCACAACAAAAATTGATTATGTTTTCTCTTTCTTGCCGCTAAAACCAAGTCCATTTCCTAGTGAGTACTTGTTCTGCATCTCAAGAATCATGGATTGTATCTCACTTCGTTTATTCATGTCTCTTTCATGCTCCTGACCTTTCTTGACTTTTTCTTCATACATTTCATTACGTTTGATCAAATCTGCAATTTTGGCATTAAGAGAGTAGATTTCCTTATTATTGTTCTTCATTTAATTCTGCATCTTTGTTTCCCGATCAGTGGTCCTTTTTCTTGTTTCCCAATTTATCGTTCTCCTTAACAACTTGAAACATCTTTTCGAGATTTGCATGATCTTTCAGAACTTGATTGATCTCTTTCTAAGATATCTCTGCTTCATCTTCATCACGAGATTCAGATAGGTTTGCTAGACAATATGAAATTATGAGAGTTTCCCATAAAGCATTCATCCGAGTCCTCTTCTTGTTCTTTTGCGTAGAGCGCTTCATCATTGTCAGAGAAACTGTCTCATAAATAACTTGAGTTTGAATACTCTTCTACCAACATGGCTTTTCGTTCCTTCTTTAGACGTCGATCTCTTTTTGCTCTCAGTTCTTCTTTTTAGCTTTTTGTGAGATCAGGGCAGTCGGTTTTGAAATGATATGTTCTACCACAACCAAAACACGTGTGTTCTAAAGAGTTAGAATTAGATTTATTACCAGATTGTTTTACCTCACTCTTCTCTTATTATCGATCTTGATTCTTGTTCTTCTGGAATCAGTTTCTTCTATTCTCCCTGTAAAATTTCTTGTATTTGTTGGCCCTAGTTTTAAGTTTCTCAAGACGTTTGGTAATCATGGTAGTCTTTTAGAAGTTTATCTTTTGAGAAAACTTCTTCATTAGAACTGAGTTGCTCTTTTTCTGTCAAGGTTACTTTAAATTCTACTTCTTTCTCCTTCTTAGAGTGATCTGTTTTCCTGCTAGTAGAAGATTTAGTTCAATGAATTCGTTTAATATCAAATTCATTACCTGCTAGAAGATTGAATAGTGCTTCTTTTGTAAGCCGATTGAAGTCTAGTCTCACAGAATGAACATAATAGTAGATTTCCCAACTGTCTAGTAATGCTCGAACAACTGTTAGATTTTTCACTCGTTAGGAATATTTATCTTTCTTCAAGGCAGAAATTTCCTATAAGATTTCCATGAATCTTGTCTTCATCCCTTCTATGGTTTCATCTTGTAACATCTTGAATTCATCAAATTTGTTGCAAGCAATTGACAACTTATTCTCAATCATTTCTTCAGATCCAAGATTGAGATTATGTAGAGCATCCCACATTTTCTTAGTTGTATCCAAATCACTTATCTTTGTCAAATATACTCCTTTGACTGTGCTTGATATAAGACCTTTAGCAAAGTCATCTAGATTGGCTTCTGTTCTTTCTTTAGCAGTGTACTTTGGGATCTTTAAGTACTTGCTCAGTAATCACTCAAGCATTAGGTCCAGTTCCTTCTTGTACTACATCCTTCTCCTCATAAATTGCCAGTGGACCTTCTTCGATTACTTTCCACATGAGATAGTGATGAGCATTGAGACACATTTTGATTCTGAAGCTCCATTCTTAATAACCATCAATTGAAAATTCTTCACACGCCCTGACAAGAGAAGCTTCCACAAATAATATGCACGTGAATGGAAACGGTTTTTCCTAGATCTATTCAAGTTGACCATGCATTGGTCGATTGAACCACTGCTCTGAAACCACTTGTTGGTCAAGGAAGAGCAAGATTTGGTGTGGGGGGGGGGGGGGGGGGAATACACCAAATACCAACTTCTTTAGGCGACAGATCAAGTTCACTCAATCTGTCCAAACTGGTTCTCTCTTAAGTGAGTTACGCAGGAGAGCTTTTAACTGGAGTGATCAGTTTTTTCAAACTGTATAGTGTGGGGAAGATGGTGGATTTAGTTGGTAGTTCTTTTAATAAAAAAAACCTTGAAAAAGACTTATCCAAATATTATTAGAGATTGATTAAGACGATTTTAATGATTGTGCAAGTGCATCGTTAGTGAATCAAAACAACTGAAAATAAAGATGCGAAAAGTTGTTTTTACATGGTTTGGGAAACCCCCAACGTCCACGGTCCAATCAAACTGACTGGAAATCCACTACTAGGATATTCTCACTTCTTTATACTCGTTGAGGACGAGCCACAAAATCCGGTAAAAACTTAGACGGATGTTTGTGCACGAATACGGGCCGTGTCCCTTACAACTTGCAGATAAATATACTACAATTCATCCACGTTAATCCACTAAGAAAGCTACTAAGCTAGTGAAGAAATTACTCTCCTCGATAAAATGGAATTAAATCGAGTTTGGCTAAGATTTACAGTGTTCACGAACGACCTTCGAACGGAATCTGGAGTTGGAAATCTCGTCTAAGAATGTTTCAAAAGTTGTGGAGATTTCTAGGTAGAGTAACAACTCTTGAACTTGATGAATCGCTTGTGTCTTTTTCTAGATTTTGTTCGAGGCTTTTATAGGATCAGAATGATTGCCAATCTAGGATCTGATTTCTTGATTATATCCTTCTTGCCTTGTGGGGATGATTTGAGATCTTCCATGATTAATTGATGAATCTTTGATTGATTTCCTTCATTCTTCGAATATTTGATGACATGGCCAATAGGATGGAAATATCTCTAAGTACATCAGGTGCCACATTATATACCAGATGACTTGAGATAAATTATATCACTAAGCATAGGTTGGGTTATGCATTGTATACCACAAACATATACTCGTTCTGCATCCTAGCAATCTGTAAGATTCAGGTTTGCTCTCAGCACTGGTCAGGTTCAGGTTTTGCTTCACGGGGTGAACTGGTCCAGGTTGAGTAAGCGTTGCCTGGTGTTATGCTTCCATCAGGTTGGCTTGAGTGCTTCCGTGTTCCAGAAGAGTAATCTAACTTAGATGACTTCTATAAGACAGAACTCTTTCAAGTGTTCTAATCTTTTACAAGATTGTCATCACCTAATCTAGTCTATAAAAGTTAGTTTTCTATAGATAAAGGTTTATAAGATAACCTTTGTCTTTACAATGTACCAACGCTAGAAATGCAGGTGTAGGCTTGTTTCTCTATCAGGTTCACTAACTCGAGAGTGATCTTCCCGTTACATGTAGAGCAAGCTAACTCTAATAAGCGAAATGAAAGAAAAGAGTCTAAGTGTTGTTTCGAAGGAACATCATCAAAACAAATTTACGAGGGTTCCCAACAGAAGGAGTGGAGAAAGTGTTATTTAAAACATTGCTATGATTGAGGATACCCGGGTTGTTTGCTAAAATTTCTGGATCTGATTGATCTGCTCTGGTTGATGGATTTGTGTTCAGCAGGTTCTCAGTTTGTTGCAGATCAACATATTTTGTTGGTGGAACAGTGTATGTGCAAGTCTGCCCCCATCTTCTGTAGTTGGGGCTATCTACTCCTACTCTATAGATCCAGAGACAGATGTCACATCATCTGTTCTCCCTTGATTTGAGTATTCTCATTCACTAGTTTGTTCCTCATCATCTTCATATGTGGAGCTCTATCGTAAGATGTCATCCATGATTTGACATGTGGACTCTACAAAAAACATAAAAAAGGCAATGGACGGGAAGACGGACAATTAATCCGTCGTTCGGTAGTGACGAACGGGCGACACACAACAACAAACGACGTTAATGACGGACTCGGCGACGGTTTGATGACAGTTTTTTTGGCGCGCACATTGGCGCCCAAACTAACAATGGACCAGTTCATCATCCAAGTATTCTTTTGTCAGGTCCGTCGTCAACTTTATTAATTTAATTTTTAATTAATTGTAAAGCAGACGATGGACCAATCTGTTGTCCAGTCTATTGCCCCACCACCCTATTTAGCGGGCGTCTCTCCCAAATCGAAATCAGAATACAGATTTCTCCCACCGGCGATTTCATCATCCCTCCAGCGTCTAGGTAAGTTCTTTACCTTGTTTTGATCCATTTTTCTTTATTTGTTTGATTCTCTCACTTTCTCCATCGTCCGCCACCTGTCTCTGTCGGACGCCACTGCCTGCTAGCCGCTGCCCGTTATAGCCTCTGTCCAAAGCCAACCGCCGCTGTTGCTGCCGTGTGCTTCTCTGCTGCTGCCGCTCGACAGTTTTATGTCGCCGCCGCTGAGGTAAGTAAATTAATTTAATTTGAAGTATTGTAATTAAATTTTTAATAGAATGTATGATTTATATATGATTTGTTAGTTTAGGAAATTTTTAATGTTAATAAGGATAGTTAATAATTTGTTAGTTTTGGTTGTAAATCTTTGTTGGTCCCGAAAGAGCAGGGTTTGGTGTATGGGGGGGGGAATACACCAAATGCAAACTTTTCAGTTTACTTGACTAATTTAATCAGAGAGATGTAAGCTTTCTGGTTTACAGATTGCTCAAAGTGATAGAACAGATTGATTTTCAATCAATTAGATTCTATCCAAATAAATTCTCTCAAGTGAGATATACAAAGCAGAAAGCAAGTGTGAACTTGTTTCCAAACTATGTATTGTGTGCGGAATAATGGTGGACTTTAGTCAGTGCTCTTGTTATGAAAATCTTTGAAGACTTAATCGAGTATTTAAGAAGTTGATTAAGAATGCAGATTTGAATGAGTATGATAGATGCAGAATAAAAACAACTGAATATAAAATGCAGAATTTAAATAACACAGTTATTTTTACGTGGTTCGGGAAACCCCCTACGTCCACGGTCTAATCCAAACTGGATTAGATATCCACTACTAGGATACTCTTCTTATTTAACCTCGCTGAGAACGAGCCACAAGTTCCAAGTACAAACTGGTTTGAAACTTATGCACGAATAAGGGTCGTGTCCCTTTACAACTTACAGAAAACTACTGTAATCAGAGGCTATCTTCACGTTAATCCACTAGAAAACTACTAGCTAGTAAAGATCTCCTTCTCTCGATAAGACAGACTTGAATCGAGGTGGTTTGGTGTGATTATGATCACGAACAGGTTGAAGCTTCAGTCTGATTTAGAGATAGAGTGCTTGAAAGTGTTTCTGCTGTATAGCGCTAGTGAATATTCTTGTTCTTATCTTCAGACTTTAAATCTTCAAACTTATATAGGCTCTGAATTTGAAATTCTAGCCGTTTGTTGATTGGCTTGATTTGATTTGTTAATTGCCAATCAATCGTATCTCTTATTTCCTTGTAGATTTGTTGATTGAATCTTTTATGATTGGTAAGCAGATCATCTGTGATTGCTTTCCTTCTTCATTTCAATCAATGATTCAGTTTCTATTTCTTCGAAGGGAAGTCTTTAATGCTTCATTGACAGATTTGGTTCTGCTCTTTCTGGTTGGCTTCTACCCTTCTGGTTGTATCCTTTCTGGT
>JAPKLX010001073.1:0-27991 GCA_026898415.1 Leonotis leonurus | reverse complement strand
ATTACTAAGTCAGGAATGTAGATGTTACACTATGGTATGTTAGCTATAAACGTGAACTTAGAGTGCTATAGAAACTGTAACTTCCATCCAAGAACCCTTCCCAATTTGAACTGAAATTATTAATGCTATACTATGTTTTTACCACTATAATCAAGTTAAAATCCACCAGAACATAAAAGGAATCATAGACATAAAGAGAAGGGAAGGTGTAGGACTTAGCTATCCTTACAAATGGCTCCCAAATCAACTTTGTTTCTCGACCAAGTCAAATTTCTGAATCAATACATTCATCAAGATCTATATACCGTTCTCGATACATACGACTTTCACAAATTGGACAAAGCTTTCACCCTTGTTAAACGATGCAAAGAATTTCATAACATTATCACTACACACCCTCTCCAATTCCTGCCAAAGGAAGCGGCAACTTTCTATCTCTCATGGCAAGGAGAGAAAGGTGGGAACGAAGCTACTACGGGTAAGCAAGGGCAGCACTATCAGCAATACAACATACAATGTGCTGAATATTATAGATGAAGTCTACAAACTAAGAGATGAAGGTCTCAGCCTTGGAGATATCACAGACGAGCAACTACAAGAGGCAATAGAGATAGTGATGGTAGTGCCCATCCATTATACGAACAGAATGTTCAACAGGGGACTGCTTGCGCCCGAATTCAAGATCCTGTTCGAATTCGTTCAAAGAATTTTCATGAATCACAACGGTTCCTACGACCAAGTCACCCCAGAGAAGTTCAAGATTCTTGCTGCTGTTGTACTGAATCTGCCAGTAAACTGGAGCAGAATTCTCTTTGATCTGTTGACTAAGGAAGCTAAAATGATCACTTTCATCAAGGGAGCAAGCCCAGGCATCGAAGTGAGGAGAAGCAGCCTGAGGCATTCCACCAAGATCAGCTTCATGTTGGAAACGTTTTTCAAACAACATCAATGGGATGAAGTAGTTGAATTCAACGATAGACTGTGATTTCCCAAGGACCAACACCAGATCGAAATGTCTATGGGAATCACAGCTAACCTGATTGCCAAGGTGACTGATCCAGTACACGTTAACGCTCTGATGGAGATGGGAAGCTCCAATCCAATCTGGATTCCACCATCTGCCCCCATAGAAAAATCAACCAAATCTCGAGTCACCAAGGATAAGCCAGTGGAAAGAACCCCTTCGAAGAGAATAACCAGAAGAGCAAGCTCAGTGGATACTGATGCTTCTACGGCTGCTCAACAACCAAAACCTAAGAGGAGACTACTACAAAAACTTGCTGAACCAGTGGAAGAAGTCCAGGTTCAGGAACCTGCTGTTCTGAAAACATCTATCCCTCAACAGGAGGTTGAGGATGAGGAGATTCTGGTTGGGGGTCCACCAGAGGATGTTGCCCCTATCTCCTCCTTTGATCCCAATCCAGAAAAGGATTATTCCCTCGCTCACACGGCTAGTCCTCCATCTGCTGATCACTTAGAGCAGATTGATGAGGAGGAAGAAGAAGATGAATCCTCTGATGAGGATGTGGAGAAGAAACAGTGGTAAAGCTACTGGAGGCCGAAGCAGATCATGCAGTGCTTAAATCATTCCCAGGCATTCAGCTCACACCAGAGAGCTATGACACAGCTAAAAGAGTAAAACTGCTGCTCCTTATCAAGGATAAGGAATTTTATGTTCTTGACGCTCTGCTGAAAACCAGATCAATCTCACAACTCAAGGCAGAGGAAGCTGTGTTTTTGAACATATTTGAAGTATCCTCTATTGTTGAGTTGAGATATACTTATCTCTAGAGCATTCTCGCCATCGCACAGCACGACACCCAAAAATTACAGATCGATCTGAGATCGATATATGAGAAAGCATGGCTATTACACTTCTTTGAAAGTGTGGTGGATAAAGAGGCAGAAACTGATAAAGCTCACCACGAGGGTGTAACAGCAAAAGAACAAGAACCAGCTCAGCAATAGACTGATGCTGCTGACCAAGTTATACCAACTGCACCATCTGCTGAAACAAATGCACAGGTTGAGGAGGAACCAGCCTAGAAGAGCAAAATCCAGATAGAGGTGGTTGATTACATAAGGGATAAAAATCTACCTGCTAGACAGAGGGTGGGAGGAAAACTCACTGATGATATTTGTTGGTCCCGAAAGAGCAAGGTTTGGTGTATGGGGGGGGGGGGAATACACCAAATACAAACTTTTCAGTTTACTCGGTTATTCATAAGAGAGTTCAAGCTATTCTTAAACAAGAAATTGCTCGGCAGATGACTGACCAGATTGATCAACAGATCGATACCAGATCAGTCCAAACAAATTGCTCTCTAGTGTAAATGCTTAGACAATAATAAGAGTGATCTTGTTATTTTCTAAGTATTGTGTGTGAGGAAAAATGGTGGATTTAGTGAGTGCTCTTATATAGAAAACCTTAAAGATTAACCAGATTGATTAAAGCAGATTGATTGAGATGCAGTCTATATGGAAGTGCAGAGAGTTAGAATAATAAACAGCTGAAAGTAAATATGCAGAAGGATAAATAACACAGTTGTTTAACGTGGTTTGGGAAATCCCTACGTCCACGATTTGATCAAAACTAGATCAGATTATCCACTACTAGGATACTCTTCTTCTTTATACTCATGGAGAACGATTCACAAGTATCAATCAAAGCTAGAAGGATACTTATGCACGAAGTAAGGGTCGTGTCCCTTTACAACAAATTACCTCTACGTTACCACTAGAAAACTACTAGCTAGCAGGGTGATCTTCTTTCTCTCGATAAGACAGACTTGAATCGAGGTTGGGTTGGTGTGATGTAGAATCACAAGTAGTTTGAAGCTCTTAGTCTGATGTTGAGATTGGTTGCTTGAGAGTGACTTTTTCGATATAGCGCACGCGTTATTTCTCCAGACCTTGAACTTCAAATATATAGGCTTTGAATTTGAAATTCTAGCCATTGTTGATTGGCGTGAGATTGATTGTAGATTGACAATCAATGATATGCATCATATCTGTTATTGCCTTGTAGAAACGTTGACTCAATCCTCTAAGTATGGAAAGCAGATTGCTAGCGGTTACTTTCCTTCCTTGTGTCAATCATGGATTCTCTTCCCAAACCCTATTGGATGGACTTCAATATTGACGTGGAAAGAGGATATGATGTGTAGGGTGATGTCATCTGGTGGTTTGATGACTCTATTGATCTGGTGCTTCGCTGAGAACATCGATCTGATCGGTGATCTGGTCGCTGTCTATTACAGCAGATCGATTTCTTCTCTATTGTGAAATGTCTTGGTCTTCAACCTAGACTTTTATTGAAATGACTTCTATAGGAATAGATACTTTACATGTTAAGTCATCTCCTAATCTGTTCTTTATCAGAATTCACTTTATACGTAGTGATCTGTTAACATGTAGAACAGTTTAACTCTAACAAGAGGACTAAGTGTGTTTCGAGAGATCATCATCAAAACCAAAATACTTTGGGGTTTTCCAACAATTTCCCCCTTTTTGATGATGTCAAAACCACACTTTATAATTCATCCTATTTAACCCTTAAGAGTGATCTAGTTAGATAGCCAGATTGATTTAGTTTTCGTTATTGAGTTATAACGATTAATAGCAGTTTATATGTTCTAGAAAATAAGTTTTTGTCATCAGAAACTCAAAAGATCTTCATAGATAAGAGGCAAAATAAGTTACAGTTTACATTTGTGATGGTGGTCTTGCCAACTTTTATATTTCCATGTCATATGTAATCTGATAGTAGGTTCTTGTCGCATGTCATATGTAATCTGATAGTAGGTTCTTGTCGCATGTCATATGCTTTGAACAACCACTATCTATGATCCAGATCACTCCTTTTGCTATCTTGTTTCTTCTTGCAGTCTTCTGATCCTGCAATTAATTACACTTAGCTACCCTTCAACGCTTGGGTGCTTGGTTATTAGCAAATGTTCCTTTTCGAATCCAGAACATTCTTGGGTTAGGAACAGAAATATAACAGGTAATGATATTTCCATCATTATCAATTTTAGATAGGGAGTGAATTTCAGATGGATGGTATCTCTCTATTCCATCATTCTTTAGACCTTGCTTGGTAGGTAATGTCCTGTTGACATTCTTTGAATTGTTGACAATTTTATCCGACAATGTCCTGTTGACATTACTTTTATGAGCATGATCTGTTTCTGTGTAACAGACTGGTTGAACCTTTGTATGATGGTACTGTTTGTTCATGATCTCTTTCATGATCATCTTTTGAGGAAGACCTTTCTTATTTTTCAAGTTTTTCACTTAATCTGGTATTTGTTTCCTCTCTGGTACAAAGTTTATGGTACTTGAAGATTTTTCTGAGTGGCCTGGATATCCTAATCGAGATGTGCCCTGTTGTTGCAGGTTAATTAGAAACTTAGCACGTTCATCACTCTTGTAAATCATTTCTTTCCCTTTCTGTATCTTGTAATAAGATCTGTTGGGAACCCTAGTATATTTTTTTTTGATCATGATCCTTCGAAACACACTTAGTTATTTTGTTTAAACTGTTCTACGTGTAAAACAGATCACTTGATTTGAAGTGAATTCTGTTAAAGAAAAGATTAGGAGATGACTTATCATGTAAATGATTAAATCCTATAGAAGTCATTTCTATAAATAGTTTAGGATGAAGGTCAAGATTTCACGCCAAAAGGAATCGATCTGCTGTAATAGACAGCGACCAGATCGATGACCAGATCGATAGTTACAGCGAAGCACCAGATCAATAGAGTCATCAAACTACCAGATGACATCATCCTACACATCATACGCTCCTGCCATATCAAGACTGAAACCTATCCAACGGGATTGGAAAGAGAATCTTCGATATAATATAAAGAAGGAAAGAGATCGCTAACAATCTGCTTTCCATATCTTGAAGATTGAGTCAACGCTATCTACATGGCAAGAACAGATATGATGGACATCATTGATTGGCAATATTCTATCAATCTCACGCCAATCAACAACGGCTAGAATTTTCAATTCAATGCCTATATAAGATTTAAGTTCAAAATCTGGAAAAACAATGACACACGCACGCTACATTGAATTATACTTTCAAGCTTTTATTGATCCATACTAAGAGCTTCAAGAACTGTGATTCTACATCACACCAACTCATCTCGATTGAAGTCTGTCTTGTCGAGAGGAACCAGATCACCTTGCTAGCTAGTAGGTTTCTACTGGTAACGTAGAGGTAATCTGCTGTAAAGGGACACGACCCTTATTTCGTGCATAAGTATCTCTCTAGTTTTGATTGATACTTGTGACTCGTTCTCCACGAGTATAAAGAAGCAGAGTATCCTAGTAGTGGATAATCTGGTCTAGTTTTGACCAGATCGTGGACGTAAGGATTTCCCAAACCACGTTAAACAACTGTGTTCTTTACTTTCCTGCATATCTGTTCCTATTGTTTATTATTCTAACCATCTGCATCTTCATATAATCTGCATTCTCAAACAATCTGCTTAACGATCTGATTAACTCCTTAAGGTTTTCTAAAACAAGAGCACTCATTAAATCCACCATTATTTCGCACACACAATACTTAGAAAATAATAAGATCACTCTTATTATTGTCTAAGTGTTTACACTAAGAGAGCTATCTGTTTGGACTTAACAGTGATCGATCTATGTATCAATCTGTTAAGTCATCTGCCGAGCAATTTCTTATACAGAATAGCTTGAACTCTCTGATAATTTGTCAAGTAAACAGAAAAGTTTGTATTTGGTGTATTCCCCCCCCCCCATACACCAAACCTTGCTCTTTCGGGACCAACAAGATCCTTCACTTTTGAATTTAGTGAATGAATCTCACTGTCTTTTCTTTTGATTTGTTCTTCCAGATTGTTTATTTTAGCAACAAATTGAGTGTTTGCTGTACTCAATATATCTTCAGATTTCTTCAATCTGTCATTTTCTTCAACAACTTCTCTAAACAGTCTCTTGATGCTCGAATAGCTTTTGAACATCTCATTGACTTCATCCCATGAGTATTCAGCTTGATCTTCTATTTTCTGTTCCAGATCATTATCGTTTGAAGATGTGGAGTTGCAAGAATTTACCTCAACTTCATCCAGACAGTTGTCTAGTCCCACATAGCATTCATCCCAACCTTCTTCATCATTGGCAGAGAATGCTTCATCATTCTCTGATGAGCTGTCTGAAAAATGACTCGAGCTGCTTGAATCTTGTTCAGCTATCATAGCTTTGCGCTCATATTTGAGTTTACGGTCTCTTTTTGCTCTTAATTCTTCCCTTTGGCTTTTGGACAGATCAAGACAATCTGTTTTGAAGTGACCTGTTCTGCCACAACCAAAGCATGTGTAATCTGCTGAGTTAGATGATTTAGAGGTTTTACCTGTCTGCTATTTTCATTCTTCCTTGTTATCAGATCGATCATTGTCACGTTTCTTGTAGAAATTTTTCTTGTTATCTTTGTAGAACCGTCTGTATTTCTTCGATCTGATTTCCATCTTATCCATTCGTTTGGAAATCACTGCAAATTCTTTTAGCAGTTTATCATAACCTTTCTCTTCATCTGGAGTAGCAAGTTCAGAAAGATCATCTGGTTTGCGCTTCGCTTTGTAGGCAACTTCTTTTTCCTTTTTAGAGCTGCTTTCTGCCTTTTTGGACAGATGATCTGGCCCACGAATTCTTTGAATGTCACATTCATGACCTTTAAGGTGATCAAATAATGCTTCTGTAGTTAGTTCATTGAAATCTGCACGAAGAGGTTGCATTGCAGCATAGATCTCCCAACTAGGTGGAAGAGCTCTAAGTACTTTCATATTCTTTTCCCTTTGAGTATATTTGTTCTTATTGAACGCAGATATCTCAAGGAGAATTCTAGTGAACCTCATCTTCATTTGTTCAATGGTCTCGCCTGGTTTCATTTTGAATTCATCGTACTTATTGCAGGCTAGAGGAAGCTTGTTCTCAATCATAACTTCTGATCCTAGACACAAGTCTCTTAAGGCTTCCCACATCTCTTTGGTAGTATCCAAATCTTGGATTTTGGCCAGATGTACCCCTTTGACTGTGCTAGATATGATTCCTTTAGCAAAGTCATCCAGATTGGCTTCGCGTCGTTCTTCTGCAGTGTATTTTCTTAGATCTTTGGGAACTATCTGTGTGGTTACTCCGGTTGCATTAGTTACTGTCACTTCTTCAGTGATTTGTAGTGGACCTTCTTCAATGACTTTCCACATCAGATAGTGATGGGCTTAGAGTGCCATCTTGATTCTGAAACTCCATTCTCTATAACCTTGAATTGAGAATTCTTCGCAAGCCCTGACAACAGATGATTCCATAGCAGATAGTATGCTCGTGAATGAAAATAGGTTTTCCTAGATCTATTTAAGTTGACCACGCAGGTATTAACCTTGTGAAACAAAAACAATGGTCGTTTGAACCACTGCTCTGATACCACTTGTTGGTCCTGTAAGAGCAAGGTTTGGTGTATGGGGGGGGGGGGAATACACCAAATACAAACTTTTCAGTTTACTTGACAAATTATAAGAGAGTTCAAGCTATTCTGTATAAGAAATTGCTCGGCAGATGACTAAACAAATTGATACACAGATCGATTACCAGTTTAGTCCAAACAGATTGCTCTCTTAGTGAAAACACTTAGTCAATAATAAGAGTGATCTTATTACTTTCTGAGTGTTGAGTGTGCGGAAAAATGGTGGATTTAATTAGTGCTCTTGTTTAGAAAACCTTAGGAATTATTCAGATTGTTAAGCAGATTGATTGAGATGCAGATTTATATGATAGTGCGGATGATTAGAATAATAAACAACTGAAAGTAAATATGCAGGAATGTAAATAACACAATTGTTTAACGTGGTTCGGGAAATCCCTACGTCCACGATCTGGTCAAAACTAGACCAGATTATCCACTACTAAGATACTCTGCTTGTTTATACTCGTGGAGAACGAGTCACAAGTATAAATCAAAATTAGAGAGATACTTATGCACAAAATAAGAGTCGTGTCCCTTTACAACAGATTACCTCTATGTTACCACTAGAAATCTACACGCTAGCAGGGTGATCTCCTTTCTCTCGATAAGATAGACTTGAATCGAGGTGGGTTGGTGTGATGTAGAATCATAAATCTCTTGAAGCTCTATGTCTGGATCAAAGTTGATAGCTTGAGAGTATGTTAATAGTTTAGCTCGCGTGTATTGTATATCTGTCCAGATTTGAACTTCAAATATATATAGGCATTGAATTGAAAATTCTAGCCGTTGTTGATTGGTGTGAGATTGATGGTATATTGCCAATCCTTAGTTATGGAAAGCAGATTGCCAACGGTTTCTTTCCTTCTATGTGTCGACCGAAGATTCTCTTTCCAATCCCTGTTGGATGGATTTCAATTTTGTCGTGGCAAGATGGTGTATGATGATGTCATCTGGAGGTTTGATGACTCAATCGATCTGGTGCTTTGCGGTAACTCTTGATCTGGTCATCGATCTGTTCGCTGTCTGTTACAGCAGATCGATTCTTTTCTTGGCTTGAAATCTTGGCCCTTCATCCTTTACTATATATAGAGATGACTTCTATAGGAATAATTGCTTTACATGTCAAGTCATCTCCTAATCTGTTCTTTAACAGAATTCACTTTAAGAGTAGTGATCTGCTTTACATATAGAACAGCTTAATAAAACAATAACTAAGTGAGTTTCGAAGAATCATCATCAAAACTAAAAATACATTAGGGTTCCCAACAATTCATATCCAGATATAGGTTAAATGCTTCATTCGCTGTGCCTTCGCAGTAAGCTGGTTCCTTGATGAAGTAGCGGCACATGATGAAGCCATACTTTAGCCCCTCTCATCCATCCTTCAAATGATCTGGCACCCAGTTGGTTTCTCCTTCTTTTTGCTTCTTGGTCTTGATGGGTGCTGAGGAGAACCAACCAGATCCAGATCTCTTTCTTTTCTTCTGTGGTTGAGGGTAGCTTGATCTGCTTGATGATTCTTTCTTAGATTGAGCAGATGGTGCGGATGGTTGATCTTTTGTAGCAGCCTACTCAGGTTGACCTTTATTCTTTACTTCAGCTCCTTTGACTGCTGCTTTTCCTCCAGACTTTCCCATCTTCCCAGATCCTTCACCCTTTTCGAAATCATCAATATACATATTGATGAGTGCCTTAAGGGAGGTCATCTCCTCCTTCATTTCCTTCATTTCTTTTTCTGAGTCCAACTTGTATGTGAGCAGGGAGGTAATGTTCATGTTGGATTCATCAATCTTTTTATCCAGAGAAGTCTTGGCATTGGACAGATTGGTAATGAGGTTCTCTTGTTCTTCTTTGATTATCCCGATCTCATCAAAGTATGAGTCAATCAATGTCTTCGTGGGATAGCGCAGTTCGCTTGGCTTCTTCTCCACAAAATTCTTCCCTTCAGCCTCAAATTTTCTGAATTGTGATATGGTTTTTATATTTGCAGCTTTGATCACTTCTTCAGATATCCCATCAGTCTGGTTTTTGACTATGGCATGAACCATGTCTTTCTCCTTCTTTGCAAACTCTGTAACTATTCTGTACATTTCTTAGACTTTGATTTCCATAGTTGCCAGAGTTTGATCGATCTGTTCTTTCCTCTGCTCAGCTGCAGATCGATCATCATCCATTTTCTTGCTTAACTCTTCTAGTTTCAATCTGCAAACTCTCCTCAACTCTGAGTCCACCTGGTTCACATGAGATTTAATGTTGTTGTTGAACTCAGTTAGGATTCTGGTGGCCTGGTCTTGGACTGTTGAGAGCGTCCCATACATGAACTTGTCTACCTTGTGTGAGATAAGGTCCTTGACCTGTTCATTGGATAGGGATTGATGCTGAGTCATCAATATATCCTCCAGATTGGTAGTTTCCACAAACTCGTCCATGGTGGCTGCGACAGCAGGGGTGAAGATGTTATCAGTGAGCTTTCCTCCCACCCTCTGTCCAGCGGGTTCTGCTTGTGGATAATTAATCACTTCAATCTGGATTTTGCTTGTCTTGGATGGTTCCCCCTCAGCCTGTGCACCTGGTGTGATCTGTTCTGCAGCATCAGCCTGGTGCTGATCTGGTTCTGATTCTGGTATTGCTGCACCCTGTTGGTGAGCTTAACCAAGTTCTTCATCTTCATCCTCATCAATACTTTTAAAGAACTCCAGCATCCCTGCTTTATCATATATCGATCTGAGATCGATCTTTAGCTCTTTGGCCTCATATTTTGCCATGGCCAGGATGTCTGGAAGATATGTGTCTCTCAAATCAGCAATGGAAGAGGCAGTAAATATGTTGAGAAGAGTGACTTCTTCTGCCTTGAGAGTGTCGTTTGATCTGGTCTTGAGTAAGGTGTCAATGACATAAAATTCCTTGTCCTTAATGAGCAGAAGGAATTTCAGGTGTTTGGCAGCTTCGTAACTCTCAGGAGTTAACTGGATTCCAGGAAATGACTTAAGAATTGAGTGATCTGCTTTAGCTTCTAGCAGCTTCACTACTGTTTCTGCCTTTTTCGTCTCCTCATCCTCATCAGTGGATTCTATCTTCACCTTCTTCACCCTCATCAATCTGCTGTAAAGGTTCAGCTGATGATGGACTGGCTGTGTGAGCGGGTGAGAAGTCCTTTTCTTGACTTGGGTTGAAGGATGAGAGTGGTACGGCTTGCTCTGGCTGTCCTCCAATCAGAATGTCATCCACATCCTCAACCTCAACCTCCTGTTGAGGGATAGGGATATCCGAAATGATAGCTTTTGGGAACCCCAAATTATCTTGGTTTTGATGATGATCTCTCGAAACACGCTTAGTCCTTTTTAGAGTTAAATTGTTCTACGTGTTAACAGATCACTACGTATAAAGTGAATTCTGATCAAGAACAGATTAGGAGATGACTTAACATGTAAAGGATCTATTCCTATAGAAGTCATTTATATAATAGTCTAGGTTGAAGACCAAGACATTTCACAAAAGAGAAGAAATCGATCTGCTGTAACAGACAGCGACCAGATCACCGACCAGATCGATGTTCACAGCGAAGCACCAGATCGATAGAGTCATCAAACCACCAGATGACATCACCCTACACATCATATCCCATTGCCACGTCAATATTGAAGCCCATCCAATAGGGTTTGGGAAGAGAATCCATGATTGACACAGGGAAGGAAAGTAACCGCTAGCGATCTGCTTTCCATACTTAGAGGATTGTGTCAACGTTTCTACAAGTCAAGAACAGATATGATGGATATCATTGATTGGCAATATACAATCAATCTCATGCCAATCAACAACGGCTAGAATTTCAAATTCAAACACTCAATATTTGAAGTTCAAGGTCTGGAGAAGTGGACACACGCTACATCGAATAATCACACGCTAAGGCAATCAATCTCTGGACTAGACTAAGAGCTTCAAACAACTGTGATTCTACATCACACCAACCCAGTCTCAATTCAAGTCTGTCTTATCGAGAGAGAGGAGATCACCGTGCTAGCTAGTAGTTATCTAGTGGTAACGTAGAGGTAATATGTTGTAAAGGGACACGACCCTTACTTCGTGCATAAGTATCCTTCTAGCTTTGATTGATACTTGTGACTCGTTCTCCAAGAGTATAAAGAAGAAGAGTATCCTAAGAGTGGATAATCTGATCTAGTTTTGATCAAATCGTGGACGTAGGGATTTCCCGAACCACGTTAAACAACTGTGTCATTTATCTTTATGCGTATTTACTTTCAGTTGTTTATTATTCTAACTCTCTACACTTTCATATAGACTGCATCTTAATCAATCTGCCTTAATCAATCTGGCTAATCCTTAAGGTTTTCAATATAAGAGCATCAACTAAATCCACCATATTTCCTCACACATTATACTTAGAAAATAATAAGATCACTCTTATTATTATCTGAGCATTTACACTAGAGAGCATTCTGTCTGGACTAATCTGGTATCGATCTGTTGATCAATATGGTCAGTCATCTGCCAAGTAATTTCTTGTTTAAGAATAGCTTGAACTCTCTAATAATTAACCAAGTAAACTGAAAATTTTGTATTTGGTGTATTCCCCCCCCCCCCCATACACCAAACCTTGCTCTTTCGGGACCAACAAGTGGTATCAGAGCTGTGGTTCAAACGATCATTGTTTCTACTTCACAGGGATAATACCTACGTGGTCAACTTGAATAGATCTAGGAAAACCTATCTTTCATTCACGTGCATACTATCTGCCATGGAATCATCTGTTGTTAGGGCTTGCGAAGAATTCTCCATCCAAGGATATAGAGAATGGAGCTTCAGAATCAAAACAACACTCAAAGCCCATCACTATCTCATGTGGAAAGTGATTGCAGAAGGTCCACTGGAAATCACTGAGGAAAAGACTGTAACTACTTCAACTGGAGTAACTACACAGATAGTTCCTAAAGATCCAAGAAAATACACTTCGGAGGAACGTCGCGAAGCCAATCTGAATGACTTTGCTAAAGGGATCATATCTAGCACAGTCAAAGGCGTACATCTGGCCAAAATCCAAGATCTGGATACTGCCAAAGAAATGTGGGAAGCCTTAAGAGACTTGTGTCTAGGATCAGAAGTCATGATTGAGGACAAGCTATCACTTGCCTGCAATAAATACGATGAATTCAAAATGAAACCAGGCGAGACCATTGAACAAATGAAAATGAGATTCACTGGAATCCTCCTTGAGATATCAGCGTTCAATAAAAACAAATACACTCAAAGAGAGAAAAACATGAAAGTACTCAGAGCACTTCCACCTAGCTGGGAAATATATGCTGCAATGCAACCACTTCGTGCAGACTTCAATGAACTCTCTACAGAAGCTTTATTAGATCATCTTGAAGGCCATGAATGTGATATACAAAGAATTCGTGGACCAGATCATCTGTCCAAAAAGGCAGAAAATGGTTCAAAGAAAGAAAAAGAAGTTGCCTTCAAAGCGAGGAGCAAACCAGATGAGCCTTCTGAACCTTCTACACCAAATGAAGAGAAAGGTTATGACAAATTAATAAAAGAGTTTGCAATGATTGCCAAACGCATGGACAAGATGGAGGTCAGATCGAAGAAATTCAGACGTTTCTACAAAGATAACAAAAATAGATTTTACAAGAAACGTGACAATGATCGATCTGATAGCAAGGATGAATCAAAACAACGGACATGTAAATCCTCAAAAACATCTAACGCAACAGATTATACCTGCTTTGGTTATGGTAGAACAGATCACTTCAAAACAGATTATCCTGATCTGTCCAAAAGCCAAAGGGAAGAGTTGAGAGCAAAAAGAGATCGAAAACTCAAATATGAACGCAAAGCCATGCTAGCTGAACAAGAATCAAGCTGCTCGAGTCATTTTTCAGATAGCTCATCAGAGAATGATGAAGCATTCTTTGCTAATGACGAAGAAAGCTGGGATGAATGCTATGTGGGACTAGACAACGGTCTGGATGAAGCTAAGGTAAATTCTTGCAATTCCAATTCCTCAAATGATAATGATCTGGAACAGGAAGTAGAAGATCAATCTGAATACTCATGGGAAGAAGTGAATGAGATGTTCAAAAGCTATTAGAGCATAAAAAGACTGTTTAGAGAAGTTGTAGAAAAAAAATAATAGACTGAAGAAATCTGAACAGATATTGAGCACAGCTAACACCCAATTCGTTGCCCAAGTAACTGATCTGGAAGAACAGATCAAGGGTAAAGATAGAGAGATTCACTCTCTAAACTCAAAGGTTAAAGATCTCATCAACAGAAACAACGTAGCTGAAGAAAACATTAAAGAAAGGCAAAGAAATGATCTACAAAAGTGATGAACGTGCTAAGCTGCTAATCAATCAGCAGCAAAAGGGCACATCTGGATTAGGATATCCAGGTCACTCAGAAAAATCTTCGGGAACCATAAACTTTGTACCAGAGAGAAAGAAAATACCAGATCAAGTAATAAATCTGAGAAACAAGAAAGATCATCCCCAGAAGATGATGATAAAAGAGACCGGGTACAAACAATACTACCAAACAAAGGGTCAACCAGCTCATTACACAGAAACAGATCATGTTCATGAAAAGAATGTCAACAGGACATTATCCACCAAAAATGTCAACATGGCAAAGAATGTCAACAGGATAGTACCTATCAAGAAGGGATTAAAAAATGATGGAATAGAGAGACATCATCCATCTGTATTCCATTCTCTGTCTAGAGTTGATAAAGATGGGAACACCATTAATTGCTATATTTCTGTTCCTAACCCAAAAATATTCTGGATTCGAAAGGGAACATTTGCTAATAACCAAGCACCCAAACGTTGAAGGGTAGCTAAGTGTAATTAATTACAGGACTAGAAGACTGCAAGAAGAAACAAGATAGCAAGAGGAACGATCTGGATAATAGATAGTGGATGTTCGAAGCACATGACTTGTGATAAGAATCTACTATCAGATTACATTGAAAAACCAGGACCACAGGTCACCTTTGGATGTAACTCAAAAGGATACACCAGAGGATATGGAAATATAAAAGTTGGCAAGACCACCATCTCAAATGTATCGTATGTTGAGGGTCTTAGTCACAATCTGTTTTCAGTAAGTCAATTTTGTGCTAATGGTAATCAGATCGTTTTTGATACTAACAACTGCTTTGTGAAGAACAAGGAAGGAGATGAGATACTCCTTACCAGAAAATTGTAGGATAGGCTATATATTGTCCAATGGTCAAAACAGATCGAGACATGCTTAGTCACTAAAACTGTATCAAAAACAAGCTGGTTGTGGCACAAGAGATTAAGTCACCTAAATTTCAAGTCAATCAACAGGATTGCCAAAGAAAAATTAGTGGAAGGTCTACTAGATCAAGTATATGATAAAGATCACATTTGTGATGCGTGTCAAGCTGGAAAGCAAACCAGATCATCATTTACAAGCAAGACAGCTCACTCAACATCAAGAATACTGGAGCTTTTGCATCTGGATCTGTTTGGACCAGTTAAACCTCTAAGCATAAATGAAAGAAAATACACCTTAGTAATCATAGATGACTACTCAAGATTCACTTGGGTTATCTTTCTGTTAAAGAAGAAAGAGACACTAGCCAAACTACCTGATTTTTTACACAAGATCACCAAACAGAAAGAGGTAAGTATTGTTACTATCAGAACAGATCGAGGAACAGAATTTCTCAACCAGAAGATTGAAGCATACTGCAATAAGATGGGAATCACTCATCAAACATGAGCTACTAGAACTCCTCAACAAAATAGAGTTGTTGAAAGGCGAAACAGATCACTTAAAGAAGCAGCTCGTACTATGCTAAATGCTACCAATCTACCCAAGAAATTCTGGGCAGAAGCTATCTACACAGCCTGTTACACTCAGAACAGATCATCAATTACACTCAGACATGGAAAGACACCATATGAAATCTGGAACAATAGAAAGCCTAAGATCTCTTACTTTCGTACTTTCGGTTGTTTGTGTTACATACATAATAATGGGAAATCTAAATTGAAGACTTTTGATAGCAAAACGATGGAAACATGTAGATGTGAGACATCACTTTATAAGGGATCATGTTGAAAGAAAACATGTACAGATCGAGAAGATACACACTGAGATACAGAGAGCAGATATTCTCACCAAAGCATTACCAGAAGAAAGATTTAACATGCTTTGTGGGAAATTAGGATTGTTAAATCTGGAAGAGAGGACCAGATAGTCTTAGAACAGATCAAGTAAAATATTCCAACAGGGAATTAGAACCAGATTGACATAGTCCAGATTGATAAAGAACAGATCAATTAAATTCCAACCAGGAATTATTAAAAGGTCATCACACAAGATTGATGTCCAAATTTGAAAGTGGCATAAACAGATCGATAGTATTGACAACAGTTCGTTAATTAGGAGATCGATCTGGACCAGATGACTAGCAGCCACGTGGATATTAATTAATCTTTTTATTAATATTCCCATTACTTGGTCAAGGGGGAAAGTCAACAAGATACGGCGATTATATCAATTTAATCATAGCATATATCTAACTCTTGACATAATATACCAAATCTTTTATTTTTGTGATGATTAGTATTATGTTTGGGAACTGTGATCGTGGAGATATTTACCAAATCAAGAAAAAGGAAGCAATTTGACGGTTTAAACAAACACGCGCCACATTGCAACCCCAGGATCAAAAGCGCGTGAATCAGACGCACAGTAAAGGCGGTAATAGACTGTAGGTCTATACCTTAGAAAGGCAGGAAAAGCTGAAAAAGGGAAGGATATTAATTATTTTATTATTTTTGTTTATCACTTCTATATATATTTGGTTAGGCGATTCACCTTTCACCTACACTTCTCTTCTTCTGCAAACACTTAGCAAGTTTCTCCCTTTCATCTTTTCTAAATTCTCTCAAACCTTTCAACGATCTATCTTTTACAAATGGCTCCCAAATCAACCTTGTTTCTCGACCAAGTCAAGTTTCTGAACAAATACATTTCTCAAGACCTATACGCGGTTCTTGACACCCACGGATTTCACAAACTGGACAAGGTTTTCGACCTTGTTAAAAGCTGCAAAGGTTTCCATTTTTTTAAAAATTTTTCTTTTAAACTGTATTATATATCTTGAATGATCTGAAAACTCTTAAACCCGTATTAAAAAAAAATATCCATTTGCATGCATATGTGAACATATATTGTAGCATGAAACTTGATATCCGATATTGCATAAAACTGTCGAGCACTCATACTTCATTGATGGAAGAATGGTGTTCATCTATATTGTTTAAATTTTGTTGTAGGATTTCATACTATTATCACCTCGCACCCTGTCCAGTTTCTGCCAAAGGAAGTGGCAACTTTCTATCTCTCATGGCAAGTAGAGAAAGGTGGAAATGAAGCCACCATTCGAGTAAGCAAGGGAAATACTATCAGCAACACAACATACAATGTACTGAACATTATCGATGAAGTTTACAAACTGCGAGATGAAGGTCTCACTCTTGGAGACATTACTGAAGAACAATTATAAGAGGCGATAGAGACTGTGATGGTAGTGCCCATCCATTATACGAACAAGATGTTCAATAGGGCACTACTTGCACCTGAATTCAAGATCGTATTTGAATTCGTCCAGAGAATTTTCATGAATCACAATGGTTCCTACGACCAAGTCACCCCAGAGAAATTCAAAATCCTTGTTGCTGTCATGCTGAATTTGCCAGTGAACTGGAGCATAATTCTCTTTGATCTCTTGGCAAAGGAAGCCAAGATGATCACATTTGTGAAAGGAGCGAGTCCAGGTATTGAAGTGAGGAGAAGCAGCCTGTGACACTCCGCTAAGATCAGCTACATGCTCGAATCTTTCTTCAAACAACACAAGTGGGATACTATGGTCGAATTCAACGAGAGATTATGTTTCCCAAAGGATCAACATCAAATTGGGATGTCTATGGGAATATTTGCTAATCTGATAGCTAGGGTGACAGACCCTGTTTATGCCAACGCACTGATGGAGATGGGGAGCTCTAATCCAATCTGGATTCCCCCATCGGCCCCTGCTGAGAAATCCACCAAGTCCAGGGTCACAAAAGAAAAGCCTGTTGAACGGACCCCTTCCAAGAGAGTAACAAGCACTACAAGAAATTCGCTCATAGATATTTTTTATGTAATCTATTTTACACTTAGATTACGTTTTTTTTCACGTACATAACGATTTAATAACGTTATCTATTTAAAGATATAGATAACGGTTGTTAGCGTTATGTAATGTATTTTGTACGCTTTGTATTGTTAGTTTAGAAAACGCTTATTAGTCATATAGTTAACAGTTGTTTGGCGTTATAAAATGCTTGTTATATATACTACGTATTATATCTTTAGATTACACTTTTGGTCACTTAGATAACGATTTTGTATCGTTATCTTAAATATTCAAATTTCTTATCATTCAATTTATATTTAAAAAATACCAATTAATAATATAACGAAAGACACAAAATAATATCATATTAAACCTGTTTAAAATATTTTCTACCATGCAAATATTCAACAAAAGTATGTACGTACAAGCTAAATATAGCAAATTAAATGCGCTTGAAACAAAAGTATACTCGTTTTATAAGTCATAGTTCGTCTTTACAAGCACCTAAATATATGCCAAAATATATTCCAACATTAGCTACTATCATCCATGAAGCTCACAAAAAAGGTTCTTCACATTGCACCTGAAAAGTAATATGAATGCAATTAAATAATAATCAATAAACAACACAAAGATTAAAAATTTAGAAACAACTCCATGCTTAACAAGCCCTGATCATTGAACACAACGAACATAGAATGCAAAAATTCAACCAAAGACGAATCAAAAGAAACAGAATGGTGTTACAAAATAAGATGCAGCCATAATAAAGGAAATTTCATGTTTACTTTCCTAGCTAGAACAAAGCATCCCACAGAATCACATAACAAGATGCAACCATTATAGAAACAGTGAAGATCAGAGCACTAACCAGACTTTTTCCCCTCTGTTTTTTTTTCTTCGCTTTGAAGCCTGAATACAATGACCATTATAATGAGGTAATTATGTAACAACTAAGTTAGTGCCTTCAAAGAAGAAGGGAGAAATTAAAGAAGAAATCGGAAAGTCATACTTCAGGAGTGTTGGTATTGTCTTCTATATCCTTCATTCCATTCTAGAAAATTGTTAAAGCCTCATCAACCGGGAAAGATGATACAGAAACATAGAGGAATATTTGTATCCATTAGTAATAGCTTTAGTCTTAAAAAGAATGCATAAAGCATAGAGCATAGGCTAAAAGCCTGATGGATAATTAAGTTTAAATATTTATGCAAACAATTGCGCTCTATCACATCAAACATGGGAGAAAGGTATATTTCAATATAAAAGGCTATGGTTATTTGATAGCCCTTAACTTCAGTGAGATCCATAAAACATGTCTACTATGGTCATTAAAAGTTAACCCCTCCGTCCACGAATAGTGTGGTCTTATTACATATGATTGTGGTGTTTCCTTTTATGGACACGGACCCACAAACACTCAATATTTCAATCCTCACAAATATTCAATTTTGGTGGGTCCCTTTCTCCATTCAGAATACATCCACCAACTTTTTATTAAAACCTGTTCCACCCTCCTGGCACCACACTCTTCGTGGACGGAGGGAGTAGTATTTAATAGTAACATAGTTTGTAGACATATGATTCTTAACAGGGATGATGTGAAACATACCTTCTCCTCAACGTTTTTAAACATTGAAGATAGTGTCGCCTGAACAAGAGGTATGTTCTGATTAGCAGAGTGTTCCTCAGCCTTTGCAGTCTTCTTACTTGAAATTAGATCTTTTGTGGCAATAGCAGTGCTACCGCCCTCAACTACAAAAGGGGAGAATGAACTTTCTGTCTGTATGGTCTATAAGAAAATTTTCTTTAAAAGATTAACAGTATTGTGCATGCAGAAGAACGATAAGAGAGAGAGAGGAGTCTATACAAATATGGGAGCAACTTCCTATTTGAAAAACAGGGAAAATGAAAACAAAGATATTCGTAGATGTATAAACTCTTTTAGTTTCATTATCAACTTTTGCATCCTCGTCTTCAGGTGTCTCATCTCCGTTTTCAATAAAATCATCCCCAGATGATTCTTTAAATCTGAGAAGAGAGAGAAAACATCAGAGGGATAATCTAAACTCATCAAAACTAAAGAAATGTTACACTAAATTCAATGGAGACAAATTAGGACAAAAATTACTACTCAACTTGGCCTTTCCAGATAATTTATGCCAATAAGATAAAAACTTTTTAACTACTTTTAGCAGGACATGATGCCTAATTAAAGAACTTTAGGGGATTGGATTTGGAACTCATGGAAAACAAAATTTCCTTAACTGAAACATGTCATCGGTAATTTTTGCCACTTACGGTTCCTAAGAAAACCTTAATGCACAATGAGAAGGAATATGATGTTTAAGCTTATCATTTAAAGTATAGATAAGCATCAAGTACAAAATGAATCATTCAGAAAAACGGTTGGCATCTTAGAGTTATCCTTGTAGAAAATATAATGTTAAAAGAAAGTGAAATTTCTACTTGAACGTTTTCGGAGCAGTCCTGGCGGAATGTCGGGTAGGAGTCACTTTGGCCAACTCTTTGTAATCAATTGGACTGTCAGTTAACTCATCCTCAAAATAAACTTTTTCAGGCTCTCGTTCCAAGCTTTTCAATCCAGATTTTCCAAAACCTTCTTTGCAGTCCCAAGTGGCCCCAACACCACCCTTGAAATCACTCTCTGTGTGTTGTTCCTGGGCGACAATGCAGCATAATCATGTCAGCAATATATTGAATCACATCTGGTTTAAGGAAAGGCCAATTGGAAAACTTCTTTGCCCATTCTCGTGCAAGAAAAATATGTAGAGCTGACCTTATTGAGCTCCTTTGGAAACTAGAGCTGTAACTCATCTGGATTCTCCTCTTTCGTGCCAATCCATCAAGCATCTGAAAATACTATCTGGAAGCAACATGAAGTTAAAGCCCCGATAGATAAGGAATTTGGGAGAGGGGATGAATATATGGGAACAGATCAACTACACGTTCTTTCATATACAGCTGATCAACACCACATCATGTGAGCTCTTTTTTCTTCTTAGTATCTTGTGCAGGTCTACTCAGAAACCAATGGCACAAAAACTCATTTGGTCACAATAACAGCTAAAAGTACATTGTCCCCATCAGAATGTAGCATGACTCAGTTATACCAAACTCGTGAAAACTAAAATAATCAATACTCAACCCTGTAGCAATAACTAAAAGCACATTTATTTGAGCTTATGTCACTAAACAGTCTTCCTTTTATTTCCTCATTCAACTCTAAATGATCACAACTTATGACTGCCTGAAGTGAAGACATATCAGAAGCTTCAATTTCCTTTAAAGGTGATAAATGTCCATGTGATCTGGAATTTGGAGCTCATGGCAACCTATCGCAGTAAGAAGAGTAGACTTTCCGCATCCATTTAAACCAAGCAAACCATAACGTCTGAAAAGATGAGGCAGAAAACAAAATGTAAAGTTAAATTATTGCTTCTAAAATAAGACACTGTGCAATGCAATCCAGGCATCCAGTATATCTGCCATAGTTGAGTTCTGGTTCAGAGTCGACTATTAGATCGTGGCCATGAAAAGTCAAAGAAAGAGATTCTATCTGCATTTAACAAAAAATCTCAGTTAATTTACCTTCAAGAGATGATAAAACACATGCAAAATTTTTAAAAAGAAAGAGCCGCACAGTGCAATAAAGGCAGTTCGTACGCAATTTTCCTATTACAGAGACTTCCTCACAAGTTACAATTTGAACTTATTGGATACACAAGGCGCTCATCTAGGTGCACCAAGCTAGCAACAATAGACTGAGCATGAGATACTCCACCAGAAAACATTTATATGTTACATACCGCAAACTAGATGGACTGTCTCAGCTCATAGTGACGGTATTAACTATATCTTGTATTACAAAAGTCAAGAAAGGCTACAGTCACGACGATGGAGCTTATAATTACCCATCAAGAAGAAATATAAATATTCTTGCATCAATCAAACTTCATGTAAATGTGAAAATATATTCAGAAAAAGCGGTAATTAGAAACGGACAAATAGCTTTGCTTTTTTTTTTTATGATCTATGGTACGAAACACTCATACGGACAAACATCACATAATTTTTCCCATATGAATCCAGAAGAAACAAATATTACGGACGGAGTTAGATGATTATATTAACAAAATCCTCGACAACAACGTATTTAGACGAAAAGGAAAAAAATTCAAGAAAAATCAAAAAATAGCAGATCGAGGTCTCACCCGTATATCTCTGGACAAAGGATGGGAGCAGAGAACGCCGGTACACGTCCTATCAGATATAACAAGATCCTCAACTCCACTGGCCAGACTATCGACCTTGCTGCTACCGTTCTCAGGCGAAGCCGCCTTAGATGCGGTTGCCTTTCCCCCTCTCTTGGCGCCTTCTTCTGAGCGGCCATTTTCTTACTCGCATCAGACACCATCTGCAAAAGCGAAATTAAATTTCCCAATCAAAACTGCGAAATCCATAATCTAGATATGCAAAATCAGGTGTACAGAGGCAGCTTGGGAAATTTACCTTGAATTTCCAGGGTTTGGCAAGGGTCTGTTTTGTCTCGGTAGTGGTTGCTCCGCCGTCTTCCGCCGACGCCATTCGATTTCAAAAAAAAAGTTCACCAAAAAAGAAGAGGGAGTAGACGAATTATTAGGGTTTTAATTTGGCATGGAGAAAGAAGGGAGAGAATAACATAAGTTACACTAATATAGATTACAATTTATTAAAATCCGTTATCATTAACATAAGTTACACTAATATAGATAACACTAACTGTTATCTATTTGAAAAACATGCTCATAGATAACGGTATATTAAAAATACCGTTATCTATGTGGTGTTATCTATTACTAAATTTCTTGTAGTGAAGGAGATGTTGGTCCCGAAAGAGCAAGGTTTGGTGTATGGGGGGGGGGGGGAATACACCAAATACAAACTTTTCAGTTAACTTGACAAGTTAATAGAGAGTTCAAGCTATCTTATACCAGAATTTGCTTGTAAGATGACTAGACAGATCGATGTGCAGATCGATAGCAGCTTTAGTCCAAACAGATTACTCTCTTAGTGAGAACACTTAGCTAATAACAAGAGTGATCTTATTATTTTCTGAGTGTTTGAGTGAGTGCGGAATAATGGTGGATATAGTTGGTGCTCTTTGTTTAGAAAACCTTTGAAATCTTAATCGAGTATTTAAAGAATTGATTAAAAGTACAGTTTGTATGAGAGTGACAAATAGTGAATAAAACAACTGAATGAAAGTGCAGAAAGTAAATAACGCAGTTATTTTACGTGGTTCGGGAAAAGCCCCTACGTCCACGGTCTAATCCAAACTGGATTAGATATCCACTACTAGGATACTCTCTTATTTATACTCGCTGAGAACGAGCCACAAGTTCCAAGTACAACTAGATTGAAACTTATGCACGAATAAGGGTCGTGTCCCTTTACAACTTACAGAAAACTACTGTAAACAGGTTATCTTCACGTTAATCCACTAGAAAACCACTAGCTAGCAAAGATCTCCTTCTTCTCTCGATAAGACAGACTTGAATCGAGATTGGGTTAATGTGATTGCGATCACGAACGGTTTGGAGATTTTGTCTGACGTGAGATCGAGATGCTTGAGAGTATTTCTTCAATGTAGCGCTTATGTTCACTCTTGACTTTTAAAACTCCAAATATATATATAGGCTTTGAATTTGAAATTCTAGCCGTTTGTTGATTGGCGTGATTTGATTGTTGATTGCCAATTAATCATCTCTCTTCTTTCCTTGTTGAGTTGTTGATTGAATCTTCTATGTATGGAAAGCAGATCGTTTTTGATTACTTTCTTTCTTCATGTCAATCAGGGATTCTCCTTCCAATTCTCAATAGATGGTCTTTAATACTGACGTGGTGATTGGATGTGATGAGAGGGCTAAGACATCTTGGTGATCTTGATAGCTCTATTTGATCTGATGCCACTTCTGTCTGGTTAGAGCTTTCTGTTTAAGACTAACTGATTCAACTTTCTATTAAAGTTGACTTGCTTCAACTTTCTGTTCGAGTTGACTTGCTTCAACTCTCTGTTCGAGACTTGCTGGTTCAACTTTCTGTTAAAGTTGACTTGCTCCAACTTTCTGTTCAAGACTTGTTGGTTCAACTTTCTGTTGAAGCTTGTTTTGTACTTTCTGTTGAAGCTTGTTTCATCTTTCTGTTGCATTGGTGTTCATCAACCTTCTGTTAGAGACTCTCTGGTTCAACTTTCTGTTTGAAGCTTATTGGAGCAACATTCTGTTCGCGTTGATTACCTGACATATAAATACATATACCAGATAGAAGTAAGGCAGAACATGTATAATCCTAAGTGTGTTTTCGAGAGAACATCATCAAAACTTAAAATAATTTGTGGGGTTCCCAACAATTTCCCCCTTTTTGATGATGTCGAAACCACACTTACACGAAATAAGCAGTATAATATAGAGAATGTACTGGCAGATTGTTATATAAGTTGTATAACAATAAAAGAGTAGAGAAGGTAACTTTCTGTTCAAAGAGATTTTGTTTCCAGAGGAACCACATGTATATTGATATGAGAAAGATAAGTACAGGTGGTAACTGAAGGATAAAGGTTAAAGTTAATCAACAACAGATAAAGCAATAGAAAAATTTTAAGAGAACCATCTTGAAGCTCCGCCCTTCTTCATCCTTTCTCTTTGTGCATCAGACACTAGTTGTATACTCTCGTAAATTCCATCTCTCACCCTGGCGTAATTGGGATCGTGATTGTCGATCTTATATCCCTTGATCTTGGCCAGTTGATTGATGTAATTTAAAATGTAGGTCTTGTCAGGAATATTACTGCCTGGTATTGTTGGACATACCATGTATTCCTTCTCCGGGGCTTTGATCTGTATCTTGGCATCAGATGCTGCTGTTCTGATCCTCTGTACTAGGCCCTGGTCACTGAAGTTGTCCAGATATCTGTTGAAGTCCTCATCTGGAGTTGATTCTGAGTATGTAAGCTCCTTCAAAAAATATTTGTTCAAGATAAAACCTTGCTTTACTTTCTCCCAATCAATTTGATCATTCTCTGGAACCCACGCATCATTAGGTGTTTTCTTTTGCAAAGATAGATTCCATGAGAATGGTTTCTTCTTCTTCTTCTTAGACTGGGTGGTTGATTGTGATGACTGCTGCTGTGAGCGTTCTGTAGAGGAAGGCGAGGAGAAAGGAGTTTGAAATGTTTTTTCCTTGGCCTCCTGAGCAGCTAGCTTTCTCTCTCTTTCTGCCTGTTCTTTATAGAACTGTGCTCTGAATACTGGATCACATGCTTGATCCATGCTCACTCCAAACAGCAACAGCTCCGCAATTTGGTCTCCCTCATCTACTGGTTTCTTTCCTTTGTCACTGGGAATTCGTTGTGTATCAGAGGCTTGACCTGGTTGGTCTTGTTGAGCTTGTTCTGTTCCAAAAAGTGTGGGGTCAGGTCTTGGCGGTGTGGTTGGTCTCTCTCTTGCTGGTTTTCCCATTTCAGCCTTGGGAGTTTCTGTTTCTTCACCTAAAAAATCTGTTTCTTTTGCTGTTGTGTTCTTGCTGCCCTTGCTTCCTTTGCCTTTTTCTCCTCCCAAGATTTCCCCCTTTTCGACATCATCAAAGAAAGTAGTGATGAGTGTGCGAAGTGAGGCAATCTCTTTAGTCATTTTCTCTATCTTCTCTTCAGCTTCTGCTTTGAACCCAAGCAGAAAGTTGATTGTCTGGTTGGAGGCATCCAGTTTCTGCTCGAGCCAGCTGTTCATTGTAGACAACGTTTTGTCATATGTCTCTTGAAGTTCTTCGATGACTGTGATACGGGTGTCTTGCTGCTCGTGTTCTTCTGGATTAGGGTACAGAAGTTCATTCAGAACATCCACCTGATGTTTCCTCATCAATTCCACAAATTTTTCGTTCTCAAATTTGGCGAGGTGAGAATGGATGGATAAGTCAGCGGCTTCCTTCAACTGTGCAGCAAGTTGAGTTCCTTTCTTTTCTACGGCAGTATCAATTGTTGTTTGTTGTTTGGCCAAAAGGTCATCCACAAGAGCAGTTGTCTTCTGATTTTTCTCTTCTATGTCATTTAGACGAAGAGTGAACTTGGCCTGTTCTGCTTCATTCTGCAGGCGATCATCATCTATCTTTTTATCAAGCTCCTTCTTGATTGTTCTGAGCTTGCCTCTGATGTCATGATCCATGTCATTGACATAGTCTTTCTGGTGTTGGTTGAAGTCGGTGAGTATCTGGGTGGCTTTCTCTTGGAGGGTATTGCAGGTTTCTGTCAAACAGATTGTCGAGTTGGAAGTTGTTGAATGGTCTGGTTTCCCTCTCCAAAAGTTCTTCCATTGTATAGAAGTTGACATGTTTCTTAAGTGTCTGCGCCACTCCAGGTGTGTACAGTTCATTGGTTGGTTCACCACCAATGTTCTGACCGACTGGTTCATCATCACCA
This sequence comes from Leonotis leonurus, assembly GCA_026898415.1. NCBI lineage: Eukaryota > Viridiplantae > Streptophyta > Magnoliopsida > Lamiales > Lamiaceae > Leonotis > Leonotis leonurus. Next base: position 1,828 of record JAPKLX010001073.1, on the reverse strand, counting down.
GAGTCAAGGTTGATGATTGGTGTTTTCTTGGTAGGCTTCTTGGGTTGATCTGCTCCCTGCTCTGGTTGGGATGGTGGTTGTTCTGTTGGTGCAGGTTCTTTGTGTGGTGTCTCCAGATTGATCTTCAAAGTTTCTGCCTCATGTTTCATGAGCCCAGAGATGAGTTGCTGATATTCTGTTCGGACTTCTTGGACTATGGTGACTTGGAGTAGACTGAGTAGTGTGGCCTCTTCCTTCTTCAAGTCGTCAATTGTCTTGAGTTGAAGCAGAGCATCAAAAATGTAGTACTCGCTGTCTTTAACCAGCAAGTAGAACTTGACGCGCTTGGCTGTATCCAAACTTTCTGGTAAGCAATGAATACCAGGAAAGTCTTGCAGCACTGAGTGTTCTGCTTCATTCTCCAGCAGATTGATAACACTTTCTGCCTGACGTTTCCTTTCTTCTTCCTCATCAGCTGACTCTCCTTCCTCTTCATCCTCACTTATTCTTTCCATTCTGTTGTGAGGGTGTAGGTGTTCTGGTAGCCTTCTGTTGTTGACTTTCTAGTAACCTTCTGTTGTTAACTTTTTGGTAACCTTCTGTTGTTTGATCACCCAGACTTAGTAATCCAAGCTTTCCACATAGCATCTTAAATCTTTCTTCTGGTAAGGCTTTAGTCAGAATGTCAGCACGTTGGATATCCGTGTGAATCTTCTCGATCTGGATGTGCTTTCTCTCAACATGATCTCTGATAAAATGATGTCTCACATCAACGTGTTTGCATCTTGTATGAAGTACTGGATTCAGTGTTATTGCAATTGCACTTGAACTGTCACAGAATATGGGTATCTCCTTTACTTCGATCTCGTAGTCTCTTAGTTGCTGTTTCAACCATAAGATTTGTGCACGACAACTTCCAGCAGCCATATATTCTGCTTCTGTTGTTGATGTGGCGACAGATGTTTGTTTCTTTGAGAAGCAAGATATCAACTTGTTTCCAAGAAACTGACACGTTCCAGAAGTAGACTTTCTGTCCAGTTTGCATCCTGCATAATCTGAGTCAGAGTAGCTTGTTAATTCAAAATTGTCGTCGTGTGGATACCAGAGGCCAATGTGAGCTGTTCCTTTAAGATATCTAAGTATCTTTTTGGCAGCTTCCATATGTGATTCTTTGGGGTTAGCTTGATATCTGGCACATACTCCCACTGCAAATGTGATATCTGGTCGACTTGCAGTAAGATATAGTAGTGAGCCAATGATGCCTCTGTATTGTGTTATGTTTGCTGGTTTGCCTTATGGATCTGGATCTATCTTCCCGTTGGTTTGCATTGGGATTTTCACTGGGTTACTGTCTTTGAGCCCAAATTTGGTCAGCAGATCGTTGATGTACTTTGTTTGATTTATGAAGATACCATCTGGTTTCTGTTTGACCTGCAAACCTAAAAAGAAATTCATCTCGCCCATCATGGACATTTGATATTTATTTTTCATTAGTTCTGCAAATTTATCACATAGATAAGGAGACTGAGATCCAAAGATTATGTCATCGACATATATCTGGACTAAAAGGATATGTTCTTTAACTTTGATGACAAACAGTGTCTTGTCAACAGAACCTCTTCTGAAGCCTGATTCCAGTAGAAATGTTGACAACGTTTCATACCACGCTCTGGGTGCCTGTTTCAATCCATAGACAGCTTTAGCTAATCTGTATACTTTCTGATCAGGATTTCCTTCTTCAAAACTAGGTGGTTGTTCAACAAATACTTCTTCTTCAAGTATACCATTTAGGAATGCACTTTTAACATCCATCTGGTACACTTTGAATTTCTTGTATGCTGCATATGCA
>JAPKLX010000815.1:24151-41706 GCA_026898415.1 Leonotis leonurus | reverse complement strand
TGTGTTTTGAAAGAGCATCATCAAAACTTAGAATATTTTATGGGGTTCCCAACAACGTCGTCTTCTGCTTCCACCTCCTTGTTCACATCACCTGCGTCATCAAAGACAACATTAACAGATTCTTGTATTGTCTTAATGCGAAGCTTAAATACCCTATAGGCTACGCTGTTTGTTGAGTACCCAACAAAAACTCCTTTGTCGCTCTTGTAATCAAACTTTGTTAGATACTCACGATCATTTAGGATAAAACATACACACCCGAAAACACGAAAATGTTTTAGGTTAGGTTTTCTTCCCTTAAGTAGCTCATACGGTGTTTTGAATGAGCCTGGTCGAATGTTGACTCGATTGTTGATGTAACATGCGGTGTTTACTGCCTCAGCCCAAAAATGTTTCGCCATTTGTTTTAAGCTCAGCATAACCCTTGCCATCTCAATCAAGGTCCTATTCTTGCGTTCGACCACCCCATTCTGCTGTGGAGTTTTCGGTGCTACAAACTCTTGGCATACTCCTTTTTCGTCACAGAAGGTTGTAAATTGCGAGTTCTCAAACTCACGACCATGATCAGATCTTATGCGAGATATTCTAGCATCAAACACATTAGCAACGCGAGCAAACATCTAAACACTTCAAATGTTTTAGATTTTTCATGTAAAAAATAGGTCCATGTGAATCTGGAAAAATCATCTATCACAACTAATACATACCTTTTACCACCAATGCTTTCAACTTCCATGGGTCCTACAAGATCCATGTGTAGAAGCTCAAAACATCGGTTGGTCCCAAAGTGTTTCTCATGGTGTTGTAGAGCAGGATATGAAGCATGTAATTGTTTTCCTCGTTGACAGTCTCCACATACGATCTGGTCTGCTTTCCCAAGTTTGGGTAGACCTCGTACGGCATCCATCTTGATTAACCTGCCAATGTTTCGAAAGTTAGTATGGCCTAATCATTTATGCCAGAGTATAACATCATCAACTTGAGCCTTGTTGCACTTCAGGTTATCAGTCATGTAACAATTGTCTGATGACCTTTGACCTGTCATGATGCATAAGTTTCTGTTATTGTATACTTCACATGCATCTTTAGTGAATTTTACAAGCATGTTACCATCACATAATTGACTTATGCTGATTAAGTTTGCCATAAGTCCTTGCACATGATACACATTTGTTAAAGTAGGCAAACCAGGAACATTAAGTGTACCTCTCCCTACGATTTTACCTTTCGAACCTCCACTGAAGGAAACATTTCCTCCGTCATAAGTCTCATAGTTAGAAAGAAATGTTTTGTTACCTGTCATGTGGCGTGAACATCCGCTGTCAAAGTACCAAGAACCTGAAATGTTAGTTTTTAATGCTGTGTACACAACATTTAGGATAAAACATACACACCCGAAAACACGAAAATGTTTTAGGTTAGGTTTTCTTCCCTTAAGTAGCTCATACGGTGTTTTGAATGAGCCTGATCGAATGTTGACTCGATTGTTGATGTAACATGCGGTGTTTACTGCCTCAGCCCAAAAATGTTTCGCCATTTGTTTTGAGCTCAGCATAACCCTTGCCATCTCAATCAAGGTCCTATTCTTGCGTTCGACCACCCCATTCTGCTGTGGAGTTTTCGGTGCTGCAAACTCTTTGCATACTCCTTTTTCATTACCGAAGGTTGTAAATTGCGAGTTCTCAAACTCACGATCATGATCAGATCTTATGCGAGATATTCTAGCATCAAACACATTAGCAACGCGAGCAAACATATTTCTAAACACCTCAAATGTTTCAGATTTTTCATGTAAAAAATAGGTCCATGTGAATCTGGAAAAATCATCTATCACAACTAATACATACCTTTTACCACCAATGCTTTCAACTTCCATGGGTCGACCTACAAGATCCATGTGTAGAAGCTCAAAACATCGGTTGGTCCCAAAGTGTTGCTCATGGTGTTGTAGAGCAGGATGTGAAGCATGTAATTGTTTTCCTCGTTGACAGTCTCCACATACGATCTGGTCTGCTTTCCCAAGTTTGGGTAGACCTCGTACGGCATCCATCTTGATTAACCTGCCAATGTTTCGAAAGTTAGTATGGCCTAATCATTTATGCCAGAGTATAACATCATCAACTTGAGCCTTGTTGCACTTCAGGTTATCAGCCATGTAACAATTGTCTGATGACTTTGACCTGTCATGATGCACAAGTTTCTGTTATTGTATACTTCACATGCATCTTTAATGAATTTTACAAGCATGTTACCATCACATAATTGACTTATGCTGATTAAGTTTGCCATAAGTCCTTGCACATGATACACATTTGTTAAAGTAGGCAAACCAGGAACATTAAGTGTACCTCTCCCTACGATTTTACCTTTCGAACCTCCACCGAAGGAAACATTTCCTCCATCATAAGTCTCATAGTTGGAAAGAAATGTTTTGTTACCTGTCATGTGGCGTGAACATCCGCTGTCAAAGTACCAAGAACCTGAAATGTTAGTTTTTAATGCTGTGTACACAACATTACATGTTAGATCAGCTTTCTTTACCCATTTCATTTTGGGTTGCTGTGGCAGTACAGAGTATGACTTGTCATCCCTTTTCTTTTGATAACAAAAAGGTTTTATGTGGCCTGGATTGAGACAGTAATGACATATATATTTCCTTCTACGTCTCTTACCTTTTCTTTTACCTTTCTTACCTTTTCCAGCTTGAGGGGGGTTTTATTTTGTCTGTGTTGGTGGGTCGGTGAGCACAGCATCTAGTTTGGTATTGGATGTTTCTCCTGCCGATGTGGACCCACGACAGAATACAGTTGGTGCAGCATATCCGAGGCCCCTTTTACTTGGGTTTGCACTGTCCATGATCTCTTGAAGTGAATAAGTCCCAGTATTCCATTTTCGAATGGTCAGCTGTGCCTCTTCAAGTTGGGAATTCACCTTGGTGAGCTCTATGTCACGTTGTGTGATCAACACCTCCTATTTTGTTTGGACTTCCTTGAGTCATGTTAGTTCAGCTGTTGAGGTCACCAAATCTCGTGCTTGTTGTTTCCATTTTCCCAACAGCTCATCATACAACCTTTTTAATCCTTGTATTATAGTGAAGGCATTGTCATCACATTCTTCACCATATGTAAGGTCTAAGTCATCCTCAACACTCCCTGCATCATCAACAGAGACATTTAGACAAAACAAGTTAGAATAGTAGTTAGAATCATACCTGTCAGAGAGAGCTTCAACAGCAGTATGTTGGCCTGATCTTTCCTGAGGTGGCATTGTCACATGTAATGCTATGTTCTCATACAATGCTTCATCAACAACTTCAAAGAACTCATGCTCATCATCATTCCACGACACCCAATAGGACTTTTCCCTTATTCGAAGTGTGTTGGCGCACTGATTTGCAAAAGCCCAAAACCTCTACATTCTTAGCATTGTATACTGTCGAGTTTAGAGGAGTTGAATTTGAACACTTCATTGTGAGGAGTTTTCCTGACAGGAGGTCTTCTCTGATTGTTATCGTTCTTTGGTGGTTGATAGTACTCCAGACGTGGTACATCTCGCTCCTTGGGTCTTTCTTTGTTCTTGTCTCGATTGAATCCTCTCACCATTCGATTAAACTTCCTGGTGATCATGGCAACATCGTCTCCTTCATGGATTTCTTCCACTTCTTCGGATTCACTGGACTCCATTATATCAGTTAACTTACTGCACGAAGGCGACGAGATTGTGTCTGCTGTGAGGGCCATCGTTTTCTTCTTCGTGAATGTCCCTCTTGCCTTTAGATTCATCTCATAGGTTTTGAAAGAGTTCATGAGGTCCGTGAACTCAATTGTATTCACAGCTTGTGATGTTTCAATAGATGTTACCTTCATATCAAACCTAGGTGGTAAAGTGCGAAGTGCTTTGGAGACAAGAATTTTGTTACTCAGCGCATCTCCCAGATCTTGACACTCATTTGAAATGTCAAGAATCTTCTTTGTGTAGCTGGAAATATCTTCATCTTCCTCCATCTTCAAGTTCTCAAATTGAGAGGCGAGAATACGCAGACGTGACTGTTTAATGCTGGTGTCACCTTCACAGTACCTTTGTAAGATGTCCCAAGCATCCTTAGCACAAGTACAGTTCTTGACCAGCTTGAACATGTTAATGTCAACAGCCGAGAGAATTGCATTAAGTGCACGATCATCGAGCGTAGCAGCCTCAACTTGATCACGTGACCATTTACTTTGTGGTATTGGGACCACATCTCCTTCTTGGTCAGTTTGTTTTGGTGGTGACCACCCATTTTCCACAGAAATCCACGCTCTTCTGTCTAACGACTTAATGTATGAGCGGGTATGTGTCTTCCAGTATGAGTAATTCGAGACATCCAAGACGGGAGGCCGAAATATTCCCACATTGTTTGGATCCATTAATGTGATAGAGTCGTGATATTGTCAGGACCACACTCAGTGTGTCGAGTGATGACTCTGATACCACTTGAAAGTGTATCAACCTACTCTAAATTAATATTTGCGGAAGCTAAAGTAGAAGACACGAGATAATTTTTGCGTAGGTTATAAATTAATAACCTACACGGAAGCCTTATGGTAAAAAAGAATAATCAAAACAAGTGTTGAGCTATTACAATGTTGAACACAACAATAACTACAACACTATCACTAAAATACTAAATGTATGTTCTTACGAGCTAAGAAGCATACAGAATTAAAACTACGAAATTAATCTGCAAATATGTCTATCTAGCGTCTCACTAACTGAATGATGGATTCTACTATTTATAGATAGACTACACGAGCTTGGATCCATAAGTGTAGCAATTTTTCGCCCCATGTCTCCACAATTCTCGCAGTTCAGTTGTTGGACTCCACAAATCTGCCTGGAATTGTGGAACTACTTCAATCTGTTTGTTGACTCCGAGATTTGTGGAACAAAATTCCACTTAGCATGAAACTCTCAACTGCCTAGTATGACTTGATCTTCCTTCATGTCTTCGTGCATCTAAGTCATCCTTCCACGTGGCTGTTGCGTTGGACGCTGAGTCAACACCAGTTGTTATGTTGAGTCAAAAGCCAAGTCAACATTCCTGTGAAGAACACAAAAACAAATATGTTAGGTCAACATTACAAATAACAATAGACTTCTAATACCTAACAAGATTGATGTCAGACTCATTAGAATCAGATTGATATCAGATTAATATGCACATTACCAGAAATAGACTGATTAGGAAGCAGCACACTGGAAACAGAAGACCAAAACATTTAACACACCAGATCACTAATATTAGATTGGTAAAGAACAATATACTGGAAACATGGAAACCAGACTATCTGGAGTACTCAACACTTGTCAAAATGGAAGAAGTTTTTACCATGCCACGTGGAAATTAAATTTCCATAAAATATTACTTAATCAAAGGGTTACTCAAAAATTCGTATCGATTTCTGATCTAATCACAGTCCTAATCTTAGTCTTTAAAGTTATTTTTCTGACAAAATTTACTAAATCTTCTATAATTGTGATGATTATAACAAGTATTGGTAAGTGCAATCGAGGAAAATTCGTTCCTAAAATAGAAAAAGGAAAGTTGCAGCGACAAAGGAAAGCTGACACGCGCCGCATTTTTACCCTAGATGACTATCGCGTGTATTAGAAGCGTCATAGGGGCGGCAAACCTAAGTGCTAAAGCGGGAAAGTGAAAAAGGGAGGATTAATCTCAACTCTTGATCTTTTACTGTTTAATCTAGACCTTTCATTGTTTAACTATATATGTATGTCATACACTCATCAAATCCTCTTTTGATGATGTCAAAAATGGGGGAAGGATGGTCAAACAAAGGAGGTAAAGAAGGTGATAAGGGCGACAATAGGAATGAGCCAACACAACAACAGCCAGAATAAAGAGCCTATACACCACCAAATCCAGACTCAACACTGGAGCCAGAACAACAACAGAAGGATAAGGGCAAGAAGCCCATGACAGATCACCTATCTGCTTAATTGCATTAACATGATTACAAAGGTTTACAAAATTGACAATCACGATCCAAATTACGCCAGAGTCAGAGATGGAATCTACGAGAGTGTGTAATTAACCATTGATGCGAAGAAGGCGAAGATGAAGAAAGGGAGCAAATGGTTTAACTAATTTTCTTATTTTATTTTATCATATGTTGTTTTTCATTCTGATGTTCTGGACCATATCATCTGTAATCAACTTGTTCTCAATTGTTCTGATATAATGAAAGGGTTATCTGATGACAATTTCTCATTATCCAGTACTCAATTTAAAGTATTTAGTCGTTATAAATTTATAACGAAATATTAACCCATCTGGAACTTAAAACCAGACAGATCTTATTGCTTAATTAGGGTTATATTGTAAAGTGTGGTTTCAACATCATCAAAAAGGGGGAAATTATTGGGAACACTTCACAATATTTAGTTTTGATGATGTTCTTTCGAAACACACTTAGAATTATTTTATGTTCTGTTTGCTAGACTTAGCCTGCTCAACATGTAACAGATTGCTATGATATTTAGTTGATCTGATAGTGAGCAAGTCTATTCTTATTTAGACCAGGTTAGCTGATGACTTAGGGTCCATTTAGTAGCAAGATTAAGGTTTGTTGGGTAGAAATAGACTTGGGTCATCCTCCATTTGGTAGCAAATGTAATAAATTGTTGGGCCCGATGTAGTTGAGTAAGCCCGTCTTAATAGCCTAGTTGTAGATGGTTTATAAAACCACCACATACCTAATATTAAAATTAACCCATGTGAACAATAAAAAGCGGGATTTTTCACTCTTCCAAAAATGCTCTTTTCTTCATTTGTTACTCTTTCATTGAAACATAACAACTGTAGTACAAAATTTTTGATGGTGCGTAGAAATCATCTCCAACTGATCATCTGAAGACGCAAAGTAGGCGGTCTAACAAATCTGGTGGTGAAATAGTTCGGTGCTGGGTTTATTCTTCACTGAAGGGTACGTATGGAGTGTATTCTTCACTGGAGTTTTATTTTTATTTTTGTATTCGAAAGGGGTATGTGAAATGCTGCATTTTTAAAGTTGTTTGATGCTGAAATTCATGAATTTTATTTGATTGTGTGTCTGGATTGATTCGATAGTGGTAATAGTTACTAGTTTCATATGCATTTGATTTTGGGTGTTTGTGGAACCCTAATTTTTAATGTAATTTTAGATGAAGATGTTGGGAACCCCACAAAATTTTTAAGTTCTGACGATATTCTCTCGAAACACACTTAGATTACATTCTGTCTTGCTAGACCTCAATCTGTTCTACATGTACCAGATCACTACAATATAAGTGAATCTGATAGAGAACATGATCTTAGTTGAGATTAGAAAAAGACTTAACATGTAAAGGATTTCATCCAATAGAAGTCACTATGTCTTTCTTTAGTTCGTGGACCAGATCAACAGCAGATTAAAGCAAACAGATGATCTATTAGATGGTCACTCGATTAGTTATTGCCAGAACACTCACAGAAGATTCTACCATGCTTTGGAGCATATTTTTTGAAGGCCAGATCGACTGTTGACCAGATCGATATCAATCTGGTGTGATAAGATCGATGTTTAGAGTTGAACCAGATGATATCAGATCATTTATCAGTTAATTGGCAATCACGGGTTTTGACTAGATTAACTGATGAAGAATCCTAAACCCATTGCCACATCGTTCGAGCTATCAAAAAAATGAAAGGAGAATCAATCCATACGCGAAGAAGGAAAGTAGTACCTGTCTACGATCTGCTTTCCATATTTATTGAAGATTCAGTCAAAATTTCCAAAGGCAAGAGGAGATAATTTAGGGATTCACTATCCTTGATTGGTAAATCACATTTACTCCAAACCAATAAAGCCCAACGGTTAGAATTTCAAAATTCTACGCCTATAAAAACTTGGAACAAAGACTGGAAGAGTCCGAGATAATCATCTACGATCACAAGCTGTTACTCTGCCCAAAAATCATCTCACCATTCGAAGCATTTACACGAGAAGATTTCTACTCACCAGATCGTGTTCTAAGTCGTTCGTGATCAAAATCACATCAACTCGATTCAAGTATTTCTTATCGAGAAGAAGGAAGGAGATCTTCGCAAGCTAGTAGTTTTCTAGTTGATTGACGTGAAGAGATCCAGATACAGTAGTTTTCTGTAAGTTGTAAAGGGACACGACCCTTATTCGTGCATAAGTTTCAAACAGATCGTTCTTGAAACTTGTGGCTCGTTCTTAGCGAGTATAAATAAGAAGAGTATCCTAATAGTGGATATTTAATCTTGTTTGGATTGGAGCGTGGACGTAGGGGGTTTCCCGAATTACGTAAAATCAACTTTGTTATTTACTTTCTGCATTTTAATTCTCAGTTGTTTTATTCACTAACATGCACACTCATTCAAACTGCATTTTTAATTGATCTGCTAAACAGTTGGTTAAGTTTTGAAAAGGTTTTCTAAACAAGAGCACCGACTAAGTCCACCATTTTCCGCACACAACGTTCTGCTAGAGAATAAGATTACTCTTGTTGGTCCCGAAAGAGCAAGGTTTGGTGTATGGGGGGGGGGATTACACCAAATGCTAACTTTTCAGTTTACTTGACAATTTATCAGAGAGTTCAAGCTATTCTTAAAAACAAGAAATTGCTCGACAGATGACTGACCAGATCGATCGACAGATCGATAGCAGATCAATCCAAACAGATTGCTCTCTAGTGTAAATACTTAGACAGTAATAAGAGTGATCTTATTACCTTCAAAGTATAGAGTATGTGCGGAATATGGTGGACTTAGTTAGTGTTCTTATATAGAAAACCTTAAGATTAACCAGATCGGTTAAAGCAGGTTGATTGAGATGCAGTCTAAATGAAAGTACAAAGATTAGAAGAAATAAACAACTGAAAATATAAAAGTGCAGAAAAGGTAAATAACACAGTTGTTTAACGTGTCGGAAAATCCCTACATCCACGGTCTGATCAAAACCAGATCAGATTATCCACTACTAGGATACTCTTCTTCTTTAGACTCGCTGAGAACGAGTCACAAGTATCAATCAAAGCTAGAAGGATACTTATGCATGAAGTAAGGGTCGTGTCCTTTTACAACAGATTACCTCTACGTTCCCACTAGAAAACTACTAGCTAGCAGGGTGATCTCCTTTCTCTCGATAAGACAGACTTGAATCGAGACTGGGTTGGTGTGATGTAGAATCACAAGTTGTTTGAAGTTCTTAGTCTGGTTCAGAGATTGATTGCCTTAGCGTGTGATTATTCGATGTAGCGTGTATCTTCTCCAGACTTTGAACTCCAAATATATATAGGCTTTTGAATTTTAAATTATAGTCGTTTGTTGATTGGCGTGGGATTGATTGTAGATTGCCAATCAAATGGTATCCATCATATTTGTTCTTGCCTTGTAGAAACGTTGACTTAATTCTCTAAGGATGGAAGGCAGATTGCCAACGGTTACTCTCTTTCCTCGTGTCAATCAAGGATTCTTCTTTCCAAACCCTATTGGATGGACTTCCATATTGACGTGGCAAGTGGATATGATGAGTAGAGTGATGTCATCTGGTGGTTTGATGACTATATCGATCTGGTGCTTAGCTGTGATCATCGATCTGGTCGGTGATCTGGTCTAAGGCTGTCATAGCAGATCGATTTCTTTTCCTTGAAAGGATGTCTTGGTCTTCAACCTAGAGTATAGTTGAAATGACTTCTATAGGAATATTTCCTTTACAAGCTCAGTCATCTCCTAATCTGTTCTCTATCAGATTTCACTTTATATGTAGTGATCTATTAACATGTAGAACAGTTTTAACTCTAAATCAAGGCTGTAAGATCTAAGTGTGTTTCGAGAGATCATCATCAAAACCAAAAAATACTTCGGGGTTCCCAACAATTTCCCCCTTTTTGATGATGTAGAAACCACACTTTACAATTTCATCCTATTTAATCATTAAGAGTGATCTGGTTTAAGAGCCAGATTGATTAAGTTTTCGTTATTAGGTTATAACGATTAATAACAGTTGTATATGTTCTGGACAATAAGTTTTTGTCATCAGAAACTCAAAAGATCTTCATAGATAAGAAGCAAAATAAGTTACATTTTTTCAAAAATAGGAATTACAGATAGTGAAAAATATGAGAATAGGTATCTATCTGATCTTCCTCCTTTCATCTTGTTGCTTCTTCATCTTGGCTCTAGTCTCATCAGATATCAACTGGACACTTTCATATACTCCCTTTCCGACCCTGATTAATCTGGGTCTTCAGCATCAATTTTGTACCCTCTGTTTTCTGCAAGCTGATTAATGAAGTTCATTAGATAGGTCTTGTCAGGGATCTTTTTGATAGGGATGTCAGGGCATTCTCGGTATTCTCTCTCTGGTGTAGAAATGGTGATCTGGGCCTCTGCAGCTGCTTCTCTTATGGCCTACACCAGATCCTTGGCATCATTCATATCTAGATACAGATTTAATGCTTCATTCGCTGTGCCCTCGCAATAAGCTGGTTCCTTGATGAAGTAGTGGCACATGATGAAGCCATATTTCAGCCCTTCCCATCCATCCTTCAGATTGTCTGGTACCCAGTTGGTTTCTCCTTCTTTCTGCTTTTTGGTCTTGATAGGTGCAGAGGAGAACCAACCAGATCCAGATCTCCTCTTTTTCTTCTTCAGGGACTGAGATTGGCTCGATCTGCTTGATTCAGATATAGATAGCTTCTTGCCTGGTTGATCTGGGTGTGCTTGCTGCTTAATCTGAACCTCTGTTTTCTCTCCAACAACACCAGATGGACTCTTTCCTTTTTCAGCTCCTGCTTCTTTTCCTCCAGACCTTTCAGCTCCTGCTTCTTTTCCTCCAGACCTTTCTTTCTTCCTAGATCCTTCCCCCTTTTCGACATCATCAATGTAGATCTTGATGAGTGCCTTAAGGGAGGTGATCTCCTCCTTCATCTCCTTCATCTCCTTCTCTGAGTCCAGCTTGTATTTGAGCAAGGATGTGATGTTGGCATTGGATTCGTCAATCTTTTGTGTCATAGAGGATTTTGCATGTTTGAGATCATCAGTGAGATGCTCTTGTTCTTCTTTTATAGCCCCAATCTCATCTATGTAAGTGTCTATCATGGTCTTTGTGGGATATCTCAGATCCTTCAGTTTCCTCTCAACAAAATGTACTCCATCTTCTTCAAACTTTCTGAATTGTGATCTGGTTTCTATATTGGCAGCTTTGATCACTTCAGCTCCTGAACAACTCCATGCACCAAGTCCTTTTCTTTCTTTGCAAAATCAGAAACTATCTTGTACATTTCTTGGACTTTGTGCTCCATGATGACAGAGTCTGATCGATCTGTTCTTTCCTCTGCTCAGCTGCAGATCGGTCATCATCCATTTTCTTGCTTAGCTCCTCGAGCTTCAGTCTGCATGTCCTTCTCAGGTCAGAATCCCTTTGGTCAACATGAGATTTGATGCTGTTGTTGAATTCTGTAAGGATTCTGGTGGCCTGGTCTTGGCTTGTTGAGAGCGTCCCATACATGAATTTGTCAAATTTTAAAGATATTAAATCTTTGACTTGAGCATTGGATAGAGATTGATGCTGAGTCATCAAAATCTCTTCCAGATCAGTGGACTCCACATATTCTTCCATGGTGGCTGCAACAGATGGGGTGTATATGTCATCTGTTAGTTTGCCTCCCACCCTCTGTCCAGCTGGTTGGTCTGCTTCTTTGGTGTAATCAACCACCTCAATCTGGATCTTGCTCTTCTGGGCTGGTTCCCCCTCAACTTGTGCAGTTGTCTGTTCAGCAGCCTCATCCTGTTGCTGAGCTGGTTCAGAGTCTGGAATTGCTGCACCCTGTTGGTGAGCTTCATCTAATTCTTCTTCCTCATCGACCACACTGTCATAGAAGTGCAACAGCCCCTCTTTCTCATATATTTGCCTCAGATCGATCTGTAGCTTCTTAGCTTCATGCTGAGCAATAACCAGAATATTCTGTAGATATGTTTTCCTTAGTTCTGGAATGGAGGAAACTTCAAATATGTTTACGAGGGTGGCCTCTTCTACTTTCAGCTCAGCGATCGATCTGGTTTTGAGCAATGCATCAAGGACATAGAATTCCTTGTACTTAATGAGAAGAAGGAGTTTCAGGCGTTTGGCAGCATCGTAACTTTCTGGAGTTAACTGGATTCCAAGAAATGACTTAAGAACTGAGTGTTCAGCTTCAGCTTCTAGCAGCTTCACTACTGTTTCTGCCTTTTTCTTCTCCACATCCTCATCAGAGGATTCATCTTCACCTTCTTCATCCTCATCAATCTGCTCTAATTGTTTAGCAGATGATGGACTGGTTGTGTGAGCAGGGGAGAAGTCCTTTTCTTGGCTTGGATTGAAGGATGAGAGTGGGACAGCTTCCTCTGGTTGTCCTCCAATCAAGATTTCATCCACATCCTCAACCTCCTGTTGAGGGATATGTATATCTGTAGGGACCGGTTCTTGAATCTGGACCTCTGCCTCTGGTTCTGAAATTTTTTGCAGTCTTCTCCTTTTGGGTTTTGGCTGTTGAGCTGCTGTGGAAGCGTCAGTATCCACTGAGCTGGCTCTTCTGGTTACTCTTTTAGAAGGGGTCAGTTCAACTGGCTTTTCTTTGGTGACTCTTGACTTGGTGGATTTTTCTGCAGGGGCAGATTGGCCTCTTTTGCCAATAAATCAAAGAGAATTCTGCTCCAGTTTACTGGCAGATTCAGTACAACAGCAACAAGAATCTTGAACTTTTCTGGGGTGACTTGGTCGTAGGAACCGTTATGATTCATAAAAATTCTCTGAACGAATTCGAACAGGATCTTGAATTCAGGTGCAAGCAGTCCCCTATTGAACATTCTGTTCGTATAATGGATGGGCACTACCATCACCATCTCTATTGCCTCTTGTAGTTACTCGTCAGTGATATCTCCAAGGGTGAGACCTTCATCCCTCAGTTTGTAGACTTCATCTATGATATTCAGCACGTTGTATGTTGTATTGCTGATAGTGCTGCCCTTGCTGACTCGAATAGTAGCTTCGTTTTCACCTTTCTCTCCTTGCCATGAGAGATAGAAAGTTGCCACTTCTTTTGGCAGAAATTGGAGAGGGTGCAAGGTGATAATATTATGAAATCCTACAACAAAGTTTAAACAATATAGATGAACACCATTCTTCCATCAATGAAGTATGAGTGCTCAGTAGCAGTTTAAGCAATACAGAGTATCAAGTACCACGCTTCAATATATGTTCACATATGCATGCTAATGGATAAAACTTGTTTTTCATTACGAGTTTAAGGAGTTTCAGAGCATTCAAGATAGACAAAACATTTTAAAAGAAAACTCATAAGATGGAAACCTTTGCAGCGTTTAACAAAGGTGAAAGCCGTGTCCAGTTTGTGAAAGCCGTAGGTGTCAAGAATGGCATATAGATCTTGATGAATGTATTGATTCAGAAATTTCACTTGCTCAAGAAACAAAGTTGATTTTGGAGCCATTTTGATAGATAGGTTTGTGAAGATTTTGACAGAGTTTGGAATGGAGAAAGATTTGCTAAGTGTTTGTCGAAGAAGAAGAATGTAGGTGGTAGTCAAACAGTTTAATATATATATATATAGGAAAATAATAAACGATGTAGATTAAAATAAGATTGAGGGTTTTGATTTATTCTTCCCTTTTTACTTTCCCGCTTTTCTGTATTATAGACTTGCAGTCTATTACTGCCTCTACTCTGCGTTTGATACACGCGCTTTTGATCCAAGGGTTGCAGTGTGGCGCGTGTTGGTTTGAGCCGTCAAATTGCTTCCTTTTTCTTGATATGGTAAATATCTTTGAGATCACACTTCCCAAACACAGTACTAATCATCACAAAAATAAATGATTAGGTATATAATGTCAGAATTTAGACATATAGGCTATGATTATGATAGATATAATCGCCGTATTTAGATTTATTCAGCTGACATTCCCCCTTGACGTGATAATTAAATATTTTAATTTCCACGTGGCTTCTAGTCATCTGTTGCAGTCAATCTCCTTAATAACGATCTGTTGTCACTACTATTGATCTGTTTATACTCTTTTCGATCTTGGACATCGATCTTGAGTGATGATCTGTTGATAATTCCCGGTTGGAATTTAATCGATCTATTTGATCATTAACTTGCACTTGGATGATCTTATGTCAATTCCCAGTTGGAATTTTACATGATCTGTTCTTCATTAATCTGGACTATATCAAACTGGTTCTAAATATTTTTCTTGATCTGTTCCAAGTCTATCTAGTCCTCTCTTCCAGATTTAGCAGTCCTAGTTTGCCACAAAGCATCTTGAATCTTTCTTCTGATAATGCTTTAGTAAGAATGTCGGCTCTTTGTACTTCAGTGTGTATTTTCTCTATCTGTACATGTTTTCTTTCAATATGATCTCTTATAAAATGATGTCTCACATCTACATGCTTGCATCTGGTATGCAAAACAGGATTCTGTGTGATAGCTATAACACTTGAACTATCACAGAAAATGGGTATCTCCTTGACATCGATCTCATAGTCTTTGAGCTGTTGTTTTAACTAGAGTATTTGTGCACAACAACTTCCCACTGCCATATATTCAGCTTCTGTGGTTGATGTGGCAACAGATGTCTGCTTCTTTGAGAACCAAGAGATCAGTTTATTTCCTAAAAACTGACATGTACCAGATGTTGACTTTCTGTCCAACTTGCATCCAGCATAATCTGAGTCTGTGTATCCAGTTAGCTCAAAGTTGTCTTCACAAGGATACCATAATCCAATATGAGCTGCTCCTTTAAGATATCTTAATATCTCCTTAATTGCTTCCATGTGAGACTGTTTGGGGTTTTCTTGATATCTTGCACATACTCCTACTGCATATGTAATGTCAGGTCGATTGACAGTTAGATAGAGTAGTGATCCTATGATCCCTCTGTATTGAGTAGTATTAGCTAGTTTTCCCTCTGGGTCAGGATCAATTTTCTCGTTGGCCTGCATTGGAATTTTAACAGGTTTGCCCTCTTTTACTCCAAACTTAGTCAGCAGATCGTGAATATATTTTGCTTGATTAATAAAGATGTCATCTGGTAACTGCCTGACCTGCAAACCTAAAAAGAAACTCATTTCGCCCATCATGGACATTTGATACTTATTTTTCATAAGTTCAGCAAATTTATCACATAGAAAAGTGGATTGGGATCCAAATAATATATCATCTACATAGATCTGTACTAGAAGGATATTCTCTTTGACTTTGATGATGAACAAGGTCTTGTCAACTGATCCTCTTCTGAATCCAGATTCTAGTAGAAATGTTGACAATGTCTCATACCAAGCTCTAGGAGCTTGTTTGAGACTGTAGACTGCTTCCTCAAATCCAGGTGGCTGTTCCACATAGACTTCCTCTTCAAGAATACCATTGAGAAAGGCACTTTTGACATCCATCTGGTATACCTTGAACCTTTTGTGTGCAGCATATGCTAAGAACAACCTTATTGCTTCTAGTCTGGCTACCGATGCAAATGTTTCATCAAAATCAATGCCTTCTTGTTGATTATAGCCTTTAGCTACTAATCTGGCTTTGTTTCTGACTACTTCACCATTCTCATCTCGTTTATTTTTGAACACCCATTTTACACCAATTACTCCTTGGTGTTTGGGTCTGTCCACGAGATACCAAACCTCATTTCTTTTGAACTCATTAAGTTCTTCTTGCATTGATGTTATCCAATCTGTATCTTGTAGTGCTTCATGAGCATCAGATGGTTCAATGTCAGAGAGATAGCAGTTTAGCAAGGCGCTTTCTCCATGCATTCTTCTTGTTTTCACACGATCTGATGGGTTCCCAACAATCTGTTCTGGTGGATGATCTTGTATCCATCTCCTTCTCCTGGTCATCTCTTCATCAGATATCTCAGGATTAGGTTGATCTGTTGGTTCCTCAAATTCAGTGTGAGCTGTTGATGAAGTTTGGAATGGATTCTCATCTGCTCCTGTCTCTGTTTCATTGCTGTATGACTGTTTCATTGCTTTCAGTTGGTAATCTGTTTTCAACCAGTTCATGTTGGATTGTTCCCCCTTGCTGTATGACTTCTTCAACAATAGGTGGAGTATTGATTTCTTCATCATCAATTTTTGAATTCCAGATTAGAATATCTTCTAGTAACATTTCATTCATCTTTCTTGTAGTCATCTGGTTTTCTGTCTGTTTATCATCTAGTGATCTGTACTCAACAATAGACTCATCAAAAACAACATGAGGTGTTACCTCCACAATATGAGAGTTCTTATTGTAGACTCGATATGCTTTACTGACATTAGAATATCCTAAGAATATTCCAGGATCAGTTTTGCTATCAAAAGTCCTAAATTGAGATTTCCCATTATTATGTATGTAACACAAACAACCGAAAGTGCGAAAGTAAGAGATCTTAGGCTTTCTATTGTTCCAGATCTCATATGGTGTCTTTCCATGTTTGAGTGTAATTGATGATCTGTTCTGAGTATAATAGGCTGTGTAGATAGCTTCTGCCCAGAATTTCTTGGGTAGATTGGTAGCATTTAGCATAGTACGAGCTGCTTCTTTCAATGATCTGTTTTGCCTTTCAACAACTCCATTTTGTTGAGGTGTTCTAGCAGCTGAAGTTTGATGATTGATCCCCATCTTATTGCAGTTTGATTCAATCTTTTGGTTGAGGAATTCAGTTCCTCGATCTGTTCTGATAGTAACTATGCTCTCCTCCTTCTGTCTGGAAATCTTTTGTAAAAAGTCAGGTAATTTGGCTAGTGTTTCTTTCTTCTTTAACAGAAAGATGACCCAGGTAAATCTTGAGTAGTCATCTATGATTACTAAGGTGTATTTTCTCCCATTTATGCTTAGTGGTTTAACTGGTCCAAATAGATCCAGATGCAAAAGCTCCAGTATTCTTGATGTTGAGTGAGCTGTTTTGCTTTTAAAGGATGATCTGGTTTGCTTTCCAGCTTGACAAGCGTCACATATATGATCTTTGTCATATACTTGATCTGGTAGACCTTCCACTAATTTTTCTTTGGCAATTCTATTGATTAACTTGAAGTTTAGGTGACTCAATCTCTTGTGCCATAACCAGCTTGTTTCTGATACAGTTTTAGTGATTAAGCAAGTCTCGATCTGGTTTAGCCTGTCCTGCAATTTTCCGGTAAGGAGTATCTCATCTCCTTCCTTGTTCTTCACAAAATAGTTGTTAGTATAAAAAATGATCTGATTACCATTTGCACAGAATTGACTAACCGAAAACAGATTGTGGCTAAGACCCTCAACATATGATACATTTGAGATGGTAGTCTTGCCAACCCTTACATTTCCATATCCTCTGGTGTATCCTTTTGAGTTACAACCAAAGGTGACCTGAGGTCCTGGCCTTTCGACGTAATCTGATAGTAGGTTCTTGTCACATGTCATGTGCTTTGAACATCCGCTATCAATTTGTTGGATCGGGAGCGCCCATCAGAATTGACGTACTGGCCCCACAC
>JAPKLX010000815.1:0-24141 GCA_026898415.1 Leonotis leonurus | reverse complement strand
GCAGGCCCTTTTCGACTGAGGCAGGCCGCACTCCCATAAGTTCTCTCAGGTACGATACACGGAGGACCCCCCTCCGGGAGGTGCTGGAGTCCACTTCCCAACAATCCCCCCCTCAGCACCATCCCGGTACTCTGGAGGATGCATCAGACTTTGAGATCATATGTTGGCGCTCCTTCGAACCCGGGCCACGGGGCTACCTATGACACCCAGAGGACCGTCAATCTCACACCTCGGATTATGATCGTGAATCGTCATAACCCCTAGAGTTGTTGTGCCCAACAACCCCTCCCCTCAGGCACTCCCTGCCTAGGGATGGCACCGCCGGATTCGATTCTTCACATCCGAAGCCCCGGCTCTGATACCAATTGTTGGATCGGGAGCGCCCATAAGAATTGACGTACTGGCCCCACACACCAACACTTTCTTTCCCAGCCTGTTTTGTCCTCACCGACAGGCTGACCCAGGACACTTCCCAGTAGGTCACCCATCATAGTATTGCTCCAAGCTAAGCACGCTTAACCTTGGAGTTTCTACTAAGGTGTCACCTGAAAAGATGATGCACCATGTTGGTATGAGTAGTACTAATCAATTCATTTAACCTCTCGTCAACAATGGTAGTGCAGGCCCTTTTCGACTGAGGCAGGCCGCACTCCCATAAGTTCTCTCAGGTACGATACACGGAGGACCCCCCTCCGGGAGGTGCTGGAGTCCACTTCCCAACACAATTATCCAGATTGTTCCTCTTGCTATCTTGTTTCTTATTGTAGTTTTCTGGTCTTGCAATTAGTTAAACTTAGCTACCCTTCAACGTTTGGGTGCTTGGTTATTAGAAAATGTTCCCTTTTGAATCCAGAACATTTTTGGGTTAGGAACAGATATGTAGCAAGTAATAGTGTTTCCATCATTATCGACTCTAGACAGGGAATGAAATTCAGATGGATGGTATCTTTCTATTTCATCATTCTTCAATCCTTTCTTAATGGGTAATGTCCCGTTGACATTCTTTGTCTTGTTGACATTTTTGTTGGGTAATGTCCTGTTGACATTCTTTTTCTGCACAGAATCTGCTTCAGAGTAGTGAGCTGGTTGACCCTTTGTTTGGTGGTATTTTCTGTACCCTGTTTCTTTTATCATCATCTTCTGTGGACGACCTTTCTTGTTCTTCAGATCTATTACTTGATCTGGTCTTTGCTTTCTTTCTGGTACGAAGCTTATGGTTTCCGAAGATTTTTCTGAGTGACCTGGATATCCTAACCCAGATGTGCCTTTTTGCTGCAGACTAATTAGCAATTTTGCACGTTCATTACTTTTGTAGATCATTTCTTTCCCTTTCTTTATTCTTTCTTCAGCTACGTTGTTTCTGTTGATGAGATCTTTGACCTTTGAGGTTAGTGAGTGAATCTCTCTATCTTTTCCTTTGATCTGTTCTTCCAGATCAGTTACTTTGGCTACGAATTGGGTGTTTGCTGTGCTCAATATCTGTTCAGATTTCTTCAGCCTATCATTCTCATCCACAACTTCTCTAAACAGTCTTTTGATGCTCGAATAACTCTTGAACATCTCATTAATTTCTTCCCATGAGTATTCAGATTGATCTTCTATTTCCTGTTCCAGATCATTATCATTTGAAGAATTTGAATTGCAAGAGTTTACCTCGACTTCATCCAGACCGTTGTTTATTCCCACATAGCATTCATCCCAGCTTTCTTTATCATTAGCATAAAATGCTTCATCATTTTCTGATGAGCTATCTGAAAAATGGCTCGAGCTGCTTGATTCTTCTTCAGCTAGCATGGCCTTGCGTTCATATTTGAGTTTTCGATCTCTTTTTGCTCTTAACTCTTCTCTTTGGCTTTTGGACAGATCAGGGCAATCTATTTTGAAGTGACCTGTTCTACCACAACCAAAGCAGGTATAATTTGTTGAGTTCGATATTTTTGAGGATTTACTTGTTTGTTATTTTGACTCATCCTTGCTATCAGATCGATCATTGTCACGTTTCTTGTAGAATTTGTTTTTGTTATCTTTGTAGAAGCGTCTGAATTTCTTCGATCTGACCTCCATCTTGTCCATGCGTTTAGCAATCATTGCAAACTCTTTTAGTAGTTTGTCATAACCCATCTCTTCATCTGGTGCAGTAGAATCAGAAGGTTCATCTGTTTTGCTCTTCGCTTTGAAGGCTACTTCTTTGTCCTTCTTCGAACTACTTTCTGCCTTTTTGGACAGATTATCTGGTCCATGAATTCTTTGGATATCACATTCATGACCTTCAAGATGGTCAAATAAAGTTTCTGTAGAGAGTTCATTGAAGTTAGCACGAAGTGGTTGCATTGCAGCGTATATTTCCCAACTAGGTGGAAGTTCTCTGAGTACTTTCATGTTTTTCTGTCTTTGAGTATATTTGTTCTTATTGAACGCTGATATCTCAAGTAAGATTCCAGAGTATCTCATTTTCATTTGCCCAATGGTCTCGCCTCGTTTCATTTTGAATTCATCATATTTATTGCAGGCAAGTGACAGCTTGTTCTCAATCATGACTTCTGATCCTAGACACAAGTCTCTTAAGGCTTCCCACATCTCTTTGGCAATATCCAGATCTTTTTTTTTTGCTAGATGTACGCCTTTGACTGTGCTAGATATAATCCCTTTAGCAAAGTCATCCAGATTGGCTTCGTGACGTTCCTGCGAAGTGTATTTTCTTGGATCTCTAGGAACTATCTGTGTAGTTACTCCGGTTGAAGTGCTTACCGTCTTTTCTTCAGTGATCTCTAGTGGACCTTCTTCTATTACTTTCAACATCAGATAGTGATGGGCTTTGAGCACTGTTTTGATTCTGAAACTCCATTCTCGATATCCTTGGATAGAGAATTCTTCGCACGCCCTCACAACAGAAGATTCCATAGCAGAAGGTATGCACGTGAATGAAAGTAGTTTTTCCTAGATCTATTCAAGTTGACCACACAGGTATTAACCCTGTGCAACAGAAACGATGGTATTATGAACCACTGCTCTGATACCACTTGTTGGTCCCGAAAGAGCAAGGTTTGGTGTATGGGGGGGGGGGGGAATACACCAAATGCTAACTTTTCAGTTTACTTGACAATTTATTAGAGAGTTCAAGCCATTCTTAAAAATAAGAAATTGCTCGACAGATGACTGACCAGATCGATCGACAGATCGATAGCAGATCAATCCAAACAGATTGCTCTCTAGTGTAAATACTTAGACAGTAATAAGAGTGATCTTATTACCTTCAAAGTATAGAGTGTGTGTTGAATATGGTGGACTTAGTTAGTGTTCTTATATAGAAAACCTTAAGATTAACCAGATCGTTTAAAGCAGGTTGATTGAGATGCAGTCTAAATGAAAGTGCAAGGATTAGAAGAAATAAACAACTGAAAATATAAAAGTGCAGAAAAGGTAAATAACACAGTTGTTTAACGTGGTTCGGGAAATCCCTACATCCACGGTCTGATCAAAACCAGATCAGATTATCCACTACTAGGATACTCTTCTTCTTTAGACTCGCTGAGAATGAGTCTAGAAGGATACTTATGCACGAAGTAAGGGTCATGTCCCTTTACAACAGATTACCTCTACGTTCCCACTAGAAAACTACTAGCTAGCAGGGTGATCTCCTTTCTCTCGATAAGACAGATTTGAATCGAGACTGGGTTGGTGTGATGTAGAATCACAAGTTGTTTGAAGCTCTTAGTCTGGTTTAGAGATTGATTGCCTTAGCGTGTGATTATTCGATGTAGCGTGTATCTTCTCCAGACTTTGAACTCCAAATATATATAGGCTTTTGAATTTTAAATTATAGCCGTTTGTTGATTGGCGTGGGATTGATTGTAGATTGCCAATCAAATGGTATCCATCATATCTGTTCTTGCCTTGTAGAAACGTTGACTTAATTCTCTAAGGATGGAAGGCAGATTGCCAACGGTTACTTTCTTTCCTCGTGTCAATCAAGGATTCTTCTTTCCAAACCCTATTGGATGGACTTCCATATTGACGTGGCAAGTGGATATGATGAGTAGAGTGATGTCATCTGGTGGTTTGATGACTCTATCGATCTGGTGCTTAGCTGTGATCATCGATCTGGTCGGTGATCTGGTCTGAGGCTGTCATAGCAGATCGATTTATTTTCCTTGAAAGGATGTCTTGGTCTTCAACCTAGAGTATAGTTGAGATGACTTATATAGGAATATTTCCTTTACAAGCTCAGTCATATCCTAATCTGTTCTCTATCAGATTTCACTTTATATGTAGTGATCTGTTAACATGTAGAACAGTTTTAACTCTAAATCAAGGCTGTAAGATCTAAGTTTGTTTCGAGAGATCATCATCAAAACCAAAAAATACTTCGGGGTTCCCAACAACTCTTGATCTCTACCTAGTGTTACTCACCACAGAGCCTTTGATTAGACATAACAAGATCAATCTGGTCATCAATCTGGTTTATCACAATTAAGCAATCTGTTTTCAGAAAGCTTAATCTCTCTGAGTAAATAATCAAGTAAACTGAAAAGTTTGCATTTGGTGTATTCCCCCCCCCCCCATACACCAAACCTTGCTCTTCCGGGACCAACAAGTGGTATTAGAGCAGTGGTTCATAGGACCATTGTTTCTGTCTCACAAGGTTGAAACATGCGTGGTAAACTTGAATAGATCTAGGAAAACTTTTTTCATTCACTAGCATCCTATCTGTCATTATGGAATCTTTTGTTGTTAGGGCATGTGAAGAATTTTGCATCCAAGAATACAGAGAATGGAGTTTCAGAATCAAGATGTGTCTCAAAGCTCATCATTGTCTGATGTGGAAAGTGATAGAGGAATGACCATTGGTTATTCAAGAAGAGAAGACTCGGATTACTGAAACTGGTCCAGTCAAAGAATATGTGCTCAAGGATCCCGGAATGTATACTTCTGAAGAACGGCGTGAAGTAAATCTTGATGATTTTGCCAAAGGAATCATCTCCAGCACGGTAAAAGGAGTCCATCTGGCTAAGATCCAAGATCTTGATACAACCAAGGAGATGTGGGAAGCATTGAGAGAACTAAGCTTAGGTTCTGAAGCAATGATTGAGAATAAGCTGTCCTTGGCTTGCAACAAGTTAGATGAATTCAAGATAAAGCCTGGAGAAACCATCGAGCAGATGAAGAACAGGTTCATTGAAGTGTTACTTGAAGTTTCTGCATTTAACAAAAACAAGTACACACAGAGAGAGAAGAATCTCAAAATTCTCAGAACATTACCACCAAGTTGGGAGATCTACTCTGCAATGCAACCACTACGTACTGATTTCAATGATCTTTCTGTTGTAGCACTATTTGATCATCTGGCTGTTCCCAAATGCGATATCAGAAGGATTCATGGATTAGATTACTCCTCAATCAAAAAGAATGAAAGCAGCTCAAAGAAAGAGAAATAGACCGCCTTCAAAGCGAAGTGCAAAGCAGATGAACCAGCACTAACTGTAGCACCAGAAGAAGGAGGTTACGAAAAGCTACTTAAGGAGTTTGCCATGATTCCCAAGAGGATGGAAAAGATGGAAATCAGATCAAGAAAGTATCGAAGGTTCTATAAAGATAACAAGGGTAGATACCAGAAGAACAAAGAACCAGAACAATCTGATGAAAAAGCTAACGCCAAAAGTAATGGTAAAACTTTTTTAACTCTACTGACTATACGTGCTATGGCTGTGGCAGAACAGGTCATTTTAAGACAGATTGTCCTAATTTGTCAAAAAGTCAAAGAGAAGAGCTAAGAGCTAAAAGAGATAGAAAACTCAAATCTCAACGCAAGGCGATGTTAGCTGAAGAAGACTCAAGTAGTTCAAGTCATTTGTCTGATAGCTCATTAGAAAATAATGAGGCATTCTATGCAGAAGATACAGATGAAGAATGGGATGAATGTTACATGGGTTTGGACAACGGTCTCGACCAGATCGAGGTAAATTCTCATGTCTCTTTGTCTTCAAATAAACCTGTCTATGATTCAGAAAATGAGGATGAACCAGAAGTCTCATGGGATGAAATCAATGAGCTGTTCAAGAGCTACACAAGCATAAAGAAGTTATTTTCTGAAGTCATAAAAGAGAATGACAAGTTGAATGAAACAGTGAAGTTCTTGAGTGAAGCAAACACCAAGTTCTCTACTCAAATAAATGGTCTTGGAGAACAAATCAAGACTAAAGATGCAAAAATATACTCACTCAATTCCAAGGTGAAAGATGTGATCAACAGAAAGGATGTAGTTGAGGAAAAATTGAAGACCATGAAAAACATTGAGCAAGATCAACAAAATCCAGGAACGAGCTGAAATGATCCTCGATATGCAACAAAGAGGAAGAACTGGTCTAGGATACAATGGAAAATCCAGTGAGACCCAGTTTGTTGCTGAAAGAAAGGACATACCAGATCAAGTCAAAGATCTAAAGAACAAGAAAAGTCAACCTTAAAAGATGATGATGAAGGAAACATGAGACAAGAAATACTATCAGAAGAAGGGTCAATCTGCTCACTTTGTCAAAACTGATAAAAATCAGAAGCAGAAGACAACTACCAAAACATCATCTACCAATAAGAAGAAGATCAACTGGGATAATATTGAAAGAAATCATCCATCTGTTTACAAAGCTATATCGAGAGCAGATGATACTGGAAGAAAGATAACATGCTACATATATGTTCCTGACACTAAGTTAATCTGGGTTCCAAAAGGAACTTTTGCTACTAACCAAACACCCACTCGTTGAAAGGGTAGCTAAATCTTCATAATTGCAGGATCGGGGAACTGCAAGAAGAAGTAGAGTAGCAAAGGGAACAATCTGGATTATTGACAGTGGATGTTCAAAGCATATGACAAGTGATAAGAACGCTCTATCAAGTTATGTGGAAAGAGAAGGACCACAGGTAACCTTTGGTTGTAACTCAAAAGGCTACACCAGAGGCTATGGTAACATTACAATTGGCAAGACCACCATCACAAATGTATCGTATGTTGAAGGTCTTAGTCATAATATATTTTCGGTTAGCCAGTTCTGTGCTAATGGAAACCATATTGTTTTTGATGCTAACAACTGTTTTGTGAAAAACGAGGAAGGAGATGAAACTCTTCTTACCGGAAAATTGCAGGATAGACTGTACATTGTACAATGGAATAACTAGATCGAAACATGTCTGGTCACCAAGACAATATCAAAAACAAGCTGGTTATGGCACAAACGACTTAGTCATCTCAATTTCAAGTCAATCAACAAAATTGCAAGAGATAAGCTAGTCGAAGGATTACCAGATCAAGTATACGATAAAAATCATATTTGTGAAGTGTGTCAAGCTGGGAAACGAACCAAATCATCATTCTCAAGCAAAGCAATACAGTCATCTACCAGAATTTTGGAGCTACTTCATCTAGACTTATTTGGTCCAGTTAAGCCATTAAGTATAAATGGAAGGAAATACACTCTGGTCATCATTGATGATTTCTCAAGATTCACATGGGTTATCTTTCTATTCAAAAAGAAAGAGACATTGGAAAAGCTGCCAAATTTTCTCAACAAGATCACCAAGCAAAAGGAAACCTCTGTTGCAACAATCAGAAAAGATCGTGGAACAGAGTTCCTAAACTAGAAGATTGAGGATTATTGCAACCAGATGGGAATCACACACCAGACATCTGCAGCAACAACACCTCAACATAATGGAGTGGTTGAGAGAAGAAACAGATCATTAAAGGAAGCAGCTCGCACCATGCTTAATGCAACCAGATTACCCAAGAAGTTTTGGACTGAAGCCATCTACACGGCCTGTTATACACAGAACAGATCGGTGATAACTCTCAGACACGGGAAGACACCATATGAAGTCTAGAATAACAGAAAACCCAGGATACATTATTTTCGTACCTTTGGTTGTACGTGTTACATCCATAATAATGAGAAATCTCAGTTGAAAACCTTTGATAGTAAAGCTGACCCTAGAATATTTTTAGGATATTCTGATGTCAGTAAAGCTTATAGGGTTTACAACAAGAAGACTCGTATTGTGGAAGTAACACCTCATATTGTATTTGATGAAACTTTTACTGAATACAGAGAAGCAGGTGATGAACAGGTTCACAACCAGATTAACAACAAAAAATCAGAAGAGGTTATACTAGAAGATATTCTGATCTGGAATACAACAAAAGAGAATGAGATTGATGTTCAACCTAATGCTGAGACCAACTCACAGCAAGGGGGAACAGAACATATCAATCTGGATCAAACCAGACTGATTCCACCAGAAGGTAGTGAACCAGTGGAAGAAGGAAATAATGAACAATCTCAAGAAGAACTCAATGAGTTTAAAAGAAACAGAGTTTGGTACCTTGTAGAGAGACCAAGACATCAGGGAGTGATAGGTGTCAAATGAGTATTCAAGAACAAACGAGATGAGAATGGTGAAGTTGTTAGAAATAAAGCCAGATTAGTTGCAAAAGGATACAGTCAACAAGAAGGCATTGATTTCGATGAAACATTCGCACCCGTTGCCAGATTGGATGCAATCAGAATGTTCATAGTATATACAGCATACAAGAGATTCAAGGTATACCAGATGGATGTCAAAAGTGCATTTCTGAATGGTATACATGAAGAGGAAGTATATGTTGAACAACCACCTGGTTTTGAAGAAAGAAATCCAGACCAGAAGGTGTACAGATTAGCTAAAGTTGTTTATGGTTTGAAACAAGCACCTAGAGCGTGGTATGAAATGCTATCAATGTTCTTACTGAAGTCAGGATTCAGAAGAGGTTCTGTTGATAAGACATTGTTCATAATCAAAGTCAAAGAACATATCCTTCTAGTCCTGATATACGTTGATGATATCATATTTGGATCAATTTGCTGAACTAATGAGGAATAATTATCAAATTTCCATGATGGGCGAGATGAATTTCTTTCTAGATTTGCAGGTGAAGCAACTACCATATGGTATCTTTGTCAATCAAGCAAAGTATATCAACGATCTGATCACAAATTTTGGAGTCAAATATAGTAAACCTGTCAAGATTCCAATGCAGACCAACGGGAAGATAGATCTAGATCCAGAAGGGAAACCAACAAACATAACTCAATATAGGGGTATCATTGGTTCTCTACTATATTTAACTGCTAGTAGACCTGATATTACTTTTGTAGTTGGAGTATGTGCTAGATACCAGGTCAACCCTAAAGAGTCTCATATGGAAGCTGCCAAGAAGATACTAGAATAACTTAGAGGAACATCACACACTGGATTATGGTATCCATGTGAGGACAATTTCAAGTTAACAAGCTATTCTGATTCAGATTATGCTGGATGCAAACTGGACAGAAAGTCTACTTTTGGAACGTGCCAGTTTCTTAGAAACAAGTTAATCTCTTGGTTCTCAAAGAAACAAACGTCTGTTGCTACATCAACAACTGAGGTAGAGTACATGGCTGCTGGAAACTGTTGTGCACAGATACTCTGGTTGAAGTAGCAACTGAAACGAGATCGATGTCAAGGAAATACCTATATTCTGTGACAGCTCAAGTGCCATTGCTATAACACAGAATCCAGTACTCCATAAAAGATGCAAGCATGTTGATGTAAGACATCACTTCATTAGAGATCATGTGGAGAGGAAACACATCCAGATAGAGAAGATACATACTGATGTACAACATGCTGATATCTTAACAAAAGCTTTACCAGAAGAAAGATTCAAGATGTTATGTGGAAAGCTAGGATTGCTAAACCTAGATGAAAGAATCAAGTCAATACCAGATTGACATAACCAGATCATGTAGCAGAACGATGAAAAACAGAAGCACTAGCTATGATAACCAGACTACTGTCTCACTGATGATAGTATGATGCAAAGTGCATAACCAGATTGTCAAACAGATTGACAGGAAGCTGAATGAAAACCAAATAATACAAGGTGATAGCAGAGGACATTACCAGATGGAAACATAAATCAAACGATACCAGATTGATACAAATACCATATGTCAAAAGATGACGGAGATACAACAATGCCACGTGGAAATTAATTTTCCAATAAACAATTACTTAGTTAAAGGAGAACTTGGAAATTAGAAGCGTCTCTGACACTAATTACTGTCCTAACTATGATCTATAAAGTTATCTTCTGACATAGATTTGCTAAATCTTCCATAATTGTGATGATTAGCACACCTTTGGAAACTGTGATCGAGGAAATCTCTGCAAGAAAAGGAATTAGGAAAGTTGCAGTGGATATGAAGATTTACACGCTCCATCCTACAACCATAGGATCTACTAGCGCGTGCATGAAACGCAACACAAGGCGGCAAAATGGAAAGCTGAAGTGGGAAAACCTAAAAAGGGAGATTCTCATCCAACCTTAATATTCTTATAGTTTTAATCTAAGCCATTGATTGTTTTCTTATATATATGTGTCGTACGTGCATTAAACTGTTCACCTTACACTTTCATCGCACTGAGCATTAGCACTTAAGCATTTCCATAACTCTTTTTCTATCACAAGTTTTTTTAAAACTCCAAACTCCATTGATCATGGCACCTCAAACCTCTCTATTTCTGCAACATGTCGCTGAGGTTTAGAAATTTCTCTCCCCTGAACCATTTGCTGTTTTTGAAACCCATGGTTTTCGCAAACTGGAGGAAATTTTCGCCATGGTTAAGTGCTGCAAAGGTTTATAAAGTTCTTCATCTTATTAATGACATCTATTGGAGATTTATTATGAGTTATGTATCTGGAAATATATCCTGTTATATACTATTTTATTTACTGATATCTGTTTGAATATATATTCTGTTTGGATAATTGCTATAGATATTCATCCTTGCGTCGCTCATATTTTTATGTTTTATATGATGCTCACATGACTGATGATTATCTGTTATATACTGGGATATTTCATTCTATTGTAGGATTTCACAATATTTTCACCTCCCATCCCAAGATGTACTTAGCAAAACAGGCTGCCACATTTTACCTGACATGGTAAGATGAGAAGGAGGGCAACGAAGCCAATGTGCTGATGCCCATTGGAGATAGGACAAGAAAAACTACCTACAACGTCCTCGTCATGATAAATCAAGCATATCGCCTCAAGGATGAAGGTATGACTCTTGATGACATCACCTATGATCAACTCTAGGAAGCCGTGGAGAAAGTTATGGTGATTCCCATATCGTACACGGGAAGGATGTTCTAGAGATCTCTACTTCAACCTGGCTACAAGCTGATATTCGAGTTTGTTGAAAGGATTTTTCTCACTCACAGTGGCTCCTACGATCAAGTCACTCCAGAAAAATTCAAGATCTTCACTGCTGTTGTTCTAAATCTCAAAGTCAACTGGAGCAGAATCCTGTTTGACCTATTGGCAAAGGAGGCCAAGATCGTGAAGTATACCAAAGAAAACCGAGGGCATGGTGTCTCTGTGGAGGTCAAGAGGAACTTGAGGCACTCTACCAAGATTAGCTTCATGGTAGAAAAGTTCTTCAAGCAGCATGTCTGGGAGGATGCCACCGAATTCAACACTTGTTTAACCATCCTCAAAGACCAGCACCAGATAGAGATGTCTCTGGGACTCACCCCAGCCTTGTTCAAGGTTACAGATGAAGTGCACCATGTTGCACTATTGGATATTGGTGGTTCCAATCCAATCTGGATTCCACCAACAAAAGCAGTGGAAAAATAGAAGGAAAAGGCACCCAGGGAGAAGGTGTAGAAGGAGAAAACAACACGCAAACCACCTGCAAAGAGGGCAAGTTCCATCGATACAGACACCTCCACCTCTCACCAGCCTAAGCAGAAGAGGCGCAGATTGAGGAAAGTACATGACTCCCCACCACTCACTAAAGAAATTCAACAAGACACAGACGACATTCCTCAACCAGAACCAGAAATGACTCAACC
The DNA here is from genome assembly GCA_026898415.1 of Leonotis leonurus. NCBI lineage: Eukaryota > Viridiplantae > Streptophyta > Magnoliopsida > Lamiales > Lamiaceae > Leonotis > Leonotis leonurus. The sequence goes on along the minus strand of JAPKLX010000815.1, from coordinate 12,203 downwards.
AGATCGAGTCAGTCCACAACAAGCTGAGGAGGCTCAACAACCAGAAAGTCCTATTCCTCCACCAACTGAGGAGCCAATATTTGTTGAACCAGAATCCAGCTACAACCCTAATCAGGAGAAGGACTTCTCTCCTGCCAGAACAACAACACCCTCACCTGACAGAATGCAGAGGATCAGTGAGGAAGAAGAGGAAGAAGTTGAGTCAGCTGATGAAGAAGAAGAAAAGAAAAAGCAAGCAGAAGGCGTGATCAAACTACTGGAAAGCGAAGCAGATCACTCCGTGCTGCAAGATTTTCCAGGGATTCACATGCTGTCAGAGAGTCTTGGAGTAGCCAAGAGAGTCAAGTTCTACTTGCTGGTCAAGGACAGCGAGTACTACATCTTTGACGCCCTGCTCCAGACAAGATCAATGGAAGAGTTGAAGAAGGAGGAGGCCACCTTGCTGAGCTTACTGCAAGCAAGCACTGTTGGTGAAGTGCGGGCATAATACCATCAGCTCATCTTAACAATGATGAAGCATGAGGCTAGACTATTGAAAATAGACCTCAAGCCATTTTTTGCTGATAAAATGGAGTTTTACTCCAGTGTGACGGGCTCAGACAAAGAAACTGACTAGGATGTGGACATGGTAGGTCCAGAAGGGGACCAGAAGGTGCAGTCCACTAGTCAACTAGATTAACCTTCACCAGTACAAGAAGCAGCCACCCAGCAACCCACTCAAGAGGCAGAAAAGCCCAAGAAAAGGAAGAAGAAGAAACCAGTGATTCTTCTCGATCCAGTATATTAGGAACCTTCTGGTCAATGCATTGATGGAGTACCCATCAACGAGCTGTACACTCCTAGAGTAGCTCAAAAGCTGAACAAGAACGTTGCATTCTCCAATCTTGAAGAGATTTTAGAACAGGAGACAATATCATTCAACAACTACTAGGTCGGATATCTGATTAGTCTCAGAATTGAAGATCATATGAATTCCATCTCCAACGCCCTACAAGAAAAAGCCACACAGATCATTGCTGACTTCAATCAGCACTAGAAAGAATATGTCAATGACATGGACTTAGATCTACGCAGAAAAATCAGAGACCTCAAGAAGGAGCTCAACAAGAAGATTGATGATGATCGCACAGCCGCATAAGGAAGTCAAGAAAAGACAGCTCTCAGGCTGGAGATAGTGGAACAGAAGACCCAAGCTGTTCAAACATTGGTTGCTGACATGCTGGCCAAACAGAAAGAGGTTATTGATGCTGCAATAACAAGTCAAGTGGCTACAATTACAGCTGAGGTGAAGGAAGCCACTACCATTGATCTCCACGCCCAATTTGCTGCCTTTGAGAAAGAAAAGTTCATGGAAATCATGAAGGCTAACCAATTCAGTGTTCTAGATGATCTACTCTATCCCAATCCAACAGAATACGAGCACCAAAACACACGATTGACGAAGATGGAACATTTGCAGAACACTTATGATGGCACAATTGCTACAATGAACAGCTATCTAGAGCGTAAACTGGATGCCACTGATCAAAACGTGACCTTTCTGCTAGGTTTCAAGGCAGATGCAGAAGAAAAGATGGAGGCCATGAGGGCAGAAATAGATTCCCTTCGTACACTCATCAAGTTTATATTTGATGATGTCGAAAATGGGGAAATATCTAAGGCTGACAAGGGAGGAAAAGGAGATGGCAAGAGTTCTGGCAAGGATGTGCAAGAACCAGAATAGCAAGGCCAAGGAGCAGATGTTGAAGCTCAATCTGGACAAATTCAACAGCCGAGGGAGAGGCCCACAACCCCACCAAGGGCGGATCCCTCTGTTGAACCAGAACAAAGTCAACAACAACAACAACAAGCTGCTGCTGCTCGTGATAAATGCAAGAAGCCCATTAATGAAGAAGACCAGATAGCAGAGTTGTTGCTGTTTGGAGTTAATAGAGAACAAGCTTGTGACCCCATCTTCTGGGCACAATTCAACAAAGAACATGCAAAACGTGAGAAGAAGATAGCTGCACAAAAAGCAAAAGAGAAATCTTACTAGACAACCTTCTCCTCACTGCCTTCATCAGAACTTTCGCAACAACAGTCATCTTAATATACAACACAGTCAAAGAAGAAGAAGAAGAAGCTCTTTACTGCATGGAACCTGTCTTTGCAGAAGCAAACACTCAAGGATGTTTGGGTACCAGAAAGTGACCAGAAGGAATGGGAGCTGGTCAAGCAATGGTTTATAATGAATAAGTACTTTCTCAAAGAACCTATATACTCAGAGTCTACACCAGACGAAGACTTCAACAGATACATGGAGAATTTTAGAGACAAGGACCTGATACAGAGAATCAGACTGGCTGCCATGAGTACTAAAATCCAAATGAAGGCACCTGAAAAGGAGTACATGGTATGCCTTATGATTCCAGGAAGCAGCATTCCCGACAAGACGTACATACTGAACTACATCAATCAACTGGCTAAGATCAAGGGCTATAAGATTGACAATCACGATCCTAGTGAGAGATGGAATTTACGAAAGTATTCAACTTGTCTCTGATGTACAGCGTGAAAAGATGATGAAAGGAGGAGCGGCCAAATGGTTTTCATAGTTGTCTTATTCAATATTCATCTGCTATTTCATGTTCTACTTTTTGATATCTCCATGTAATCCACCTGTACTCATTTGATATATATATTCAGGTGGATTTTCTGAAGACAAAGTCTCATTGTCCAGAAATATTTATTGCATTTGATTGTTTTATGAATTAATAACAATCTGTTAACCCTTGTGGTTGTTTAAAACCAGATCTCTCTTAAACTGCCTTATTTAGGGTTACATTGTAAAGTGAGGTTTCAACATCATCAAAAAGGGGGAAATTGTTGGGAACCCAACAAAATTTTAAGTTTTGACGATGTTCTCTAGAAACACACTTAGATTACATTCTGTCTTGCTAGACCTCAATCTGTTCTACATGTACTAGATCACTACAATATAAGTGAATCTGATAGAGAACATGATCTTAGTTCAGATTAGAAAAAGACTTAACATGTAAAGGATTTCATCCTATAGAAGTCACTATGTCTTTCTTTAGTTCGTGGACCAGATCAACAGCAAATTGAAGCAAACAAATGATCTATTAGATGGTCACTCGATTAGTTATTGCCAGAACACTCACAGAAGATTCTACCATGCTTTGGAGCATATTTTTTTGAAGGCCAGATCGACTGTTGACTAGATCGATATCAATCTGGTGTGACAAGATCGATGTTTAGAGTTGAACCAGATGATATCAGATCATTTATCAGTTAATTGGCAATCACGGGTTTTGACCAGATTAACTGATGAAGAATCCCAAACTCATTTCCACATCGTTCAAGCTATCAAAAAAATGGAAGGAGAATCAATCCATACACGAAGAAGGAAAGTAATACCTGTACCTATCAACGATCTGCTTTCCATATTTATTGAAGATTCAATCAAACTTTCCAAAGGCAAAATGAGATAATTTAAGGATTCACTATCCTTATTGGTAAATCACATTTACTCCAAACCAATCAAACCCAAATGTTAGAATTTTAAAATTCTACACCTATAAAAACTTGGAACAAAGACTGGAAGAGTACAAGACAATCATCTACGATCACAAGTTGTTACTCTGCCCAAAAATCATCTCACCCTTCGAAGCATTCACACGCTAAGATTTGTACTCACCAGATCGTGTTCTAATCCGTTTGTGATCAAAATAACATCAACTCGATTCAAGTCTATCTTATCGAGAAGAAGGAAGGAGATCTTCGCTAGCTAGTAGTTTTCTAATGGATTGACGTGAAGAGATCCAGTTACAGTAGTTTTCTGTAAGTTGTAAAGGGACACGACCCTTATTCGTGCATAAGTTTCAAACAGATCGTTCTTGAAACTTGTGGCTTGTTCTTAGCGAGTATAAATAAGAAGAGTATCCTAGTAGTGGATATTTAATCCAGTTTGGATTGGACCGTGGACGTAGGGGGTTTCCCGAACTACATAAAATCAACTTTGTTATTTACTTTCTGCATTTTAATTCTCAGTTATTTTATTCACTAACATACACATTCATTCAAACTGCATTTTTAATTGATCTGCTAAATAGTTGGTTAAGTTTTGAAAAGGTTTTCTAAACAAGAGCACCGACTAAGTCCACCATTTTCCGCACACAACGTTCTGCTAGAGAATAAGATTACTCTTGATCTCTACCTAGTGTTACTCACCAGAGAGCCTCTGACTGGACAGAACAAGATCGATCTGGTTTGTCACAACTAAGCAATCTATTTTCAGAAAGCTTAATCTCTCTGAGTAAATAGTCAAGTAAACTGAAAAGTTTGCATTTATTGTATTCCCCCCCCCCCCCTAATACACCAAACCTTACTCTTTCGGGACCAACATAAAATTTTATGGAACCCTGGTTTTATAATGTAAATTCAGATTGTGTATTTGTTGAACCCTAGTTTTGGCAGAAGGTGTTCTTCAACATTAGTGGCCATTAACATTATTTAGACATAGCTAAAAAATAGGTTTGTAAAGGAAATCTCATCATCTGTAATTTATGTAATTTGAAGGTGATAAGAAGTGGGACATGATGAATGAAGTCAACTTAATTCCTCATTAGATTCGATGCATGCCCTTAACTAGAAATAATATTCAAACTAACCAAATAGATTTGCTCCTTTTACCAACTCGATGGTGCATATTGTAACTCACTATAGTTGGTGGTTGTTTTCGTACCATATGTTAGTATGCGTGTTATTCATTAATGGTTGTAGTTTGATGCAAATTGTGTCTTTGAATCTTATCTACACATATTTGTGTTTGCATCTACATATATGTATATCTTTGTATCTTATCTACGTAAATATTTGTGCGTATTGTTTTAGTCGTGATATGTGTTCATGTTGGGAACCCCGAAGCATTTTGGTTTTGATGATGATCTTTCGAAACTCACTTAGGTTTTATAGCTTTTATTGGTGCTAAACTGTTCTACATGTTAACAGATCACTACGTATAAAGTGAATTCTGATAGAGAATAGATTAGGAGATGACTTGGCATGTAAAGGAATTATTCCTATAGAAGTCATCTCTATAATAGTATAGGATAAAGACCAAGAATTTTCACCAAAAAGAAATCGATCTGCTATGACAGCCTTTGACCAGATCACAAACCAGATCGATGTTCACAGCGAAGCACCAGATCGATAGAGTCATCAAACCACCAGATGACATCACCCTACTCATCATATCCTCCTGCCACGTCAATATTGATGTCCATCCAACAGGGTTTGGAAGAAGAATCCTTGATTGACACAAGGAAGGAAAGTAACCGTTAGCGATCTACTTTCCATATTTAGAGAATTGAGTCAACGTTTCTACAAGGCAAGGACAGATATGATGGATATCATTGATTGTCAATCTACAGTCAATCCCACGCCAATCAACAACGGTTAGAATTTAAAATTCAAAAGCCTATATATATTTGGAGTTCAGAGTCTGGAGAAGATAGATGTTACATCGATAATATACTCTCAAGCAATCAATCTCAACATCTGACTCAAGACTTCAAACTGTTTGTGATTCTACATCACAACAACACAACCTCGATTCATGTCTATCTTATCGAGAGGAAGGAGATCACCCTGCTAGCTAATAGTTTTCTAGTGGTAACGTAGAGGTAATCTGTTGTAAAGGGACACGACCCTTACTTCGTGCATAAGTATCCTTCTAGCCTTGATTGATACTTGTGACTCGTTCTCAGCGAGTCTAAAGAAGAAGAGTATCCTAGTAGTGGATAATCTGATCTGGTTTTTGATTAGACCGTGGACGTAGGGATTTCCTGAACCACGTTAAACATTTGTGTCATTTACCTTTCTGCATATTTATATCCAGTTGTTTATTTATTTATTCTAACCCTTGCACTTTCATCTAGACTTCATCTCAATCAACCTGCTTTAAACGATCTGGTTAATCTTAAGGTTTTCTATATCAAGAGCACTAACTAAGTCCACCATATTCCGCACACACACACTTTGTACTTTGAAGGTAATAAGATCAGTCTTATTATTGTCTAAGTATTTACACTAGAGAGCAATCTGTTTGGATTGATCTGCAATCGATCTGTCGATCGATCTGGTCAGTCATCTGTCGAACAATTTCTTGTTTTAAGAATAGCTTGAACTCTCTGATAAATTGTCAAGTAAACTAAAAAGTTAGCATTTGGTGTATTCCCCCCCCCCCTATACACCAAACCTTGCCCTTTCGGGACCAACAAGTGGTATCAGAGCAGTGGTTCAAACGACCATTGTTTCTGTTTCACAGGGTTAATACCTGAGTGGTCAACTTGAATAGATCTAGGAAAACCTACTTTCATTCACGTGCATACTATCTGCTATGGAATCTTCTGTTGTTAGGGCTTGTGAAGAATTCTCCATCCAAGGATATAGAGAATGGAGCTTCAGAATCAATACAGCACTCAAAGCCCATCACTATCTGATGTGGAAAGTAATAGAAGAAGGTCCATTAGAGATCACTGAAGAAAAGACCGTAACTACTACAACTGGAGTAACTACACAGATAGTTCCTAAAGATCCAAGAAAATACACTTCGGAGGAACGTCACGAAGCCAATCTGGATGACTTTGCCAAAGGGATCATATCTAGCACAGTCAAAGGCGTACATCTGGCCAAAATCCAAGATCTGGATACTGCCAAAGAGATGTGGGAAACCTTAAGAGACTTGTGTCTAGGATCAGAAGTCATGATTGAGAACAAGCTGTCACTTGCCTGCAACAAATACGATGAATTCAAAATGAAATCATGGGAGACCATCGAACAAATGAAAACAAGATTCACTGGAATCTTACTTGAGATATCTGCATTCAAAAAGAACAAATATACTCAAAGAGAGAAAAACATGAAAGTACTCAGAGCACTCCCACCTAGCTGGGAGATATATGCTGCAATGCAACCACTTCGTGCAGACTTCAATGAACTCTCTACAGAAGCCTTATTTGATCATCTTGAAGGCCATGAATGTGATATACAAAGAATTCGTGGACCAGATCATCTGTCCAAAAAGGCAGAAAGCAGCTCGAAGAAGGACAAAGAAGTAGCCTTCAAAGCGTAGAGCAAAACAGATGAACCTTCTGATTCTACTTCACCAGATGAAGAGAAGGGCTATGACAAACTACTAAAAGAGTTTGCAATGATTGCTAAACGTATGGACAAGATGGAGGTCAGATCGAAATAATTCAGACGTTTCTACAAAGATAACAAAAACAAATTCTACAAGAAACATGACAATGATCGATCTGATAGCAAGGATGAGTCAAAACAACAGATAGGTAAAACTTCTAAAACTTCTAACTCAACAGATTATACCTGCTTTGGTTGTGGAAGAATAGGTCACTTCAAAACAGATTGTCCTGATCTGTCCAAAAGTCAAAGAGAAGAGTTAAGAGCAAAAAGAGATCGAAAACTCAAATATGAGCGCAAGGCCATGCTAGCTGAAGAAGAATCAAGCAACTCGAGCCATTTTTCAGATAGCTCATCAAAGAATGATGAAGCATTCTATGCTAATGATGAAGAAAGCTGGGATGAATGCTATGTGGGACTAGACAACGGTCTGGATGAAGTCGAGGTAAATTCTTGCAATTCCAATTCTTCAAATGATCATGATCTAGAACAGGAAATAGAAGAACAATCTGAATACTCATGGGAAGAAGTCAATGAGATGTTCAAGAGCTATTCGAGCATCAAAAGACTCTTTAGAGAAGGTGTGGAAGAAAATGATAGGCTGAAGAAATCTGAACAGATATTGAGCACAGCAAACATCCAATTTGTTGTCAAAATAACTGATCTGGAAGAACAGATTAAGGGAAAAGATAGTGAGATTCATTCACTAAACTCAAAGGTTAAGGATCTTCTTACAAGAAACAATGTTGTTGAAGAGAAGATAATGAAAGACAAAGAAATGATCTACAAAAGTGATGAACGCGCTAAGCTGCTAATCAACCTGCAACAAAAGGGCACATCTGGATTAGGATATCCAGGTCACTCAGAGAAGCCTTCGGGAGCTACAAGATTTGTACCCGAGAGAAAACAAATACCAGATCAAGAAATAGATCTGAAGAACAAGAAAGGTCATCCCCAGAAGATGATGATAAAAGAAAAGGGGTACAGACAATACCACCAAACAAAGGGTCAACCAGCTCACTACATTGAAGCAGATTATGCGCAGAAAAAGAATGTCAACAGGACATTATCCAACAAAAATGTCAACAAGACAAAGAATGCCAACAGGACATCACCCATTAAGAAAGGATTGAAGAATGATGTAATAGAAAGATACCATCCATCTGAATTTCATTCCCTGTCTAAAGTTGATAATGTTGGGAACATCATTACTTGCTATATTTCTGTTCCTAACCCAAAAATGTTCTGGATTCGAAAGGGAACATTTGCTAATAACCAAGCACCCAACACGTTGAAGGGTAGCTAAGTTTAATTAATTGCAGGACCAGAAAACTGCAAGAAGAAACAAGATAGCAAGAGGAACAATCTGGATAATAGATAGTGGATGTTCTAAGCACATGACATGTGACAAGAATCTACTATCAGATTACGTTGAAAAGCCAGGACCACAGGTCACCTTTGGATGTAACTCAAAAGGATACACCAGAGGATATGGAAACATAAAAGTTGGCAAGACCACCATCTCAAATGTATCGTATGTTGAGGGTCTTAGTCACAATCTATTTTCAGTAAGTCAATTATGTGCTAATGGTAATCAGATCATCTTTGATACTAACAACTATTTTGTGAAGAACAAGGAAGGAGATGAGATACACATTACCGAAAGATTGCAGGACAGACTATATATTTTCCAGTGGACAAACCAGATCGAGACCTCCTTATTCACTAAAAGTGTATCAGAAACAAGCTGGTTATGGCACAAGAGATTGAGTCACCTAAATTTCACGTCAATCAACAGGATTGCCAAAGAAAAATTAGTGGAAGGTCTACCAGATCAATTATATGATAAAGATCATATATGTGATGCTTGTCAAGCTGGAAAGCAAATCAGATCATCCTTTTCAAGCAAAACAGCTCACTCAACAACAAGAATACTGGAGCTCTTGCATCTGGATCTGTTTGGACCAGTTAAACCACTAAGCATAAATGGAAGAAAATACACTTTAGTTATCAAAGATGATTACTCAAGGTTCACCTGGGTCATCTTTCTGTTAAAGAAGAAAGAGACACTAGTCAAACTGCCTGATTTTCTACACAAGATCACCAAATAGAAAGACACGAATATAGCCACCATCAGAACAGATCGAGGAACAGAATTTCTCAACCAAAAGATTGAAGCATACTGCAATAAGATGGGGATCACTCATCAAACTTCAGCTGCTAGAACTCTTCAACAGAATGGAGTTGTTGAAAGGCGTAACAGATCACTAAAAGAGGCAGCTCGTACTATGCTAAATGCAACCAATCTACCTAAGATGTTCTGGGCAGAAGCAATTTACACAGCCTGTTATACTCAGAACAGATCATCAATTTCACTCAGACATGGAAAGACACCATATGAGATCTGGAACAATAGAAAGCCTAAGATCTCTTACTTTCGCACTTTCGGTTGTTTGTGTTACATACACAATAATGGGAAATCCCAATTGAAGACCTTTGATAGCAAAACTGATCCTGGAATATTCTTAGGATATTTGTATGCCAGTAAAGCATATCGAGTCTACAATAAGAACTCATGATTCTGTTGAGTACAGGTCACCAGATGATAAACAGACAGAAAACCAGATGACTACCAGAAAGATGAATGAGATACTATTAGAAGATATTCTGGTCTGGAACTCAAAAAGCAATGATGAAGAGATCAATATTCCACCCATTGCTGAAGAAATCATACAGCAAGGGGGAACAATCCAACACGATCTGGATGAAAACAGATCACCAACTGAAAGCAATGAAACAGTCATTGCAAATGATAATCAATCTGAAAATTTAAATCCAGAAGCAAGAACAGATGAGAATCCATCTCAAGCACACACTGAATTTGAGGACCCAACAGATCAACCTGATCCAGAGATATCTAAGGAAGAAATGACCAGGAGAAGGAGATGGATACAAGATCATCCACCTGAACAGATTGTTGGGAACCCATCAGATCGTGTGAAAACAAGAATAATGCATGGAGAAAGTGCCTTGTTAAGTTGTTACCTATCTCGCATTGAACCATCTGATGTTCATGAAGCACTACAAGATGCAGGTTGGATAACAGCAATGCAAGAAGAACTTAATGAGTTCATATAAATGAGGTTTGGTATCTCGTGGACAGACCCAAACACCAAGGGGTTATTGGTGTAAAATGGGTGTTCAAAATAAACAAGATGAGAAGGGTGAAGTAGTCAGAAACAAAACCAGATTAGTAGCTAAAGGCTATAATCAACAAGAAGGCATTGATTTTGATGAAACATTTGCACCCGTAGCCAGACTAGAAGCTATAAGGCTGTTCTTGGCATATGCTGCACACAAAAGATTCAAGGTATACCAGATGGATGTCAAAAGTGCCTTCCTAAATGGTATCCTTGAAGAGGAAGTCTATGTGGAACAACCACCTGGATTTGAAGAAGCAGATCCAAATGAGAAAGTATACAGACTGACAAAAGCAGTGTATGGTCTAAAACAAGCCCCTAGAGCTTGGTATGAGACACTGTCTACATTTCTACTAGAATCATGATTCAGAAGAGGATCAGTTGACAAGACTTTGTTCATCATCAAAGTTAAAGAGAATATCCTTTTAGTATAGATCTATGTAGATGATATCATATTTGGATCCCAATATACTTATTTGTGTGATAAATTTGCTGAACTTATGAAAAATAAGTATCAAATGTCCATGATGGGCGAAATGAGTTTCTTTCTAGGTTTGCAGGTCAAGCAGTTACCAGATGGCATCTTTATTGTTGGTCCCGAAAGAGCAAGGTTTGGTGTATGGGGGGGGGGGGGGGGGGGGAAAACACCCAACACAAACTTTTTCAGTTTACTTGACTAATTAAATCAGAGAGATGTAAGCTTTCTGAAACACAGATTGCTCAAGGTGATAGACTAGATTGATTTTCTAATCAATCTTGTTCTATCCAGGTAAAGTCTCTCAAGTGAGTTATACAAGGCAGAGAGTAAGTTTAGACTTAAACTCTAACAATGTATCGTGTGCGGAATAATGGTGGACTTAGTCGGTGCTCTTGTTATGAAAATCTTTAGAAAACTTAACCAAGTATTTAGAGAATAGATTAAGAAATGCAGCTTGAATGAGTATGACAGATAGAGAATAAAAACAACTGAAAATAAATGCAGAATATAAATAACGCAGTTGTTTTACGTGGTTCGGGAAACCCCCTACGTCCACGGTCTAATCCAAACTGGATTAGATATCCACTACTAGGATACTCTTCTTATTTTTACTCGCTGAGAACGAGCCACAAGTTTCAATTACAAATCTTATTGAAACTTGTGCACGAATAAGGGTCGTGTCCCTTTACAACTTACAGAAAACTACTGTAAAATAGGATTTCTTCACGTTAATCCACTAGAAAACTACTAGCTAGCAAAGATCTCCTTCCTCTCTCGATAAGACAGACTTGAATCGAGATGTGATTGCGATCACGAACGGTTTGAAGCTTTTTGTCTGATTGTGAGATAGAATGCTTGAGAATGTTTCTGCAGTATGTCGTTAGCATTCCACTCAGACTTTAAAACTTCAAACATATGTAGGCTCTGAATCTTGAAATTCTAGCCGTTTGTTGATTGGCGTGATTTGATTTGTGGATTGCCAATCAATCATATCTCTTCTTTCCTTGTAGAATTGTTGAGTGAATCTTCTATGAATGGTAAGCAGATCGTCTGTGATTGCTTTCCTTCTTCGTGTCAATCAGTGATTTTCTTTCCAATTCTAGATGAATGGATTTTAATGCATCATTGACAGGCTTGGTTCAGCTCTTTCTGTTTTGCTTCAAACCTTCTGATTATATCTTTTCTGGTCTTAGTGCCTTTCTGGTTAAACACTGGTTAGACACTTTCTGGTTGAAGAGCTTTTCTGGTTGAACACTGGTTAGACATTTTCTGGCATAAAATGCCTTTCTGTCTGTTACTTTCTGGTTCAGCTTTCTGTCCGA
>JAPKLX010000798.1:0-27699 GCA_026898415.1 Leonotis leonurus | reverse complement strand
TCTTTATACTCGTGGAGAACGAGTCACAAGTATCAATCACAACTAGAATGATACTTATGCACGAATGAAGGGTCGTGTCCCTTTACAACAGATTACCTCTACGTTACCACTAGAAAACTACTAGCTAGCAGGGTGATCTTCTTTTTCTCAACAAGACAGACTTGAATCGAGGTGGTTGGTGTGATGTAGAATCACAGAGTGTTGAAGTTCTAAGTCTGGAATGCAGAATACTTGAAGGATAATTGCAGTATGACTCGTGCGTTAGTTCACTTTTTCCAGATTGTTGACTTCAACTATATAGGCATTGAATATTGAAATTCTAGCCGTTGTTGATTGGCATGAGATAGATGGTATATTGCCAATCAGTGGTTTCCATCATATCTGTTCTTGCCATATAGGAAAGGTTGACTCAATCTTTAAGTTTATGGAAAGCAGATTGCTAACGGTCTCTTTCCTTATAAAAGTATAACCGAAGATCTTCTTTCCAATCCCTGTTGGATGGACTTCGATCTTGACGTGGCAAGTGTATATGATGTGTAGGATGATGTCAGCTGATGGATTGATGACTCAATCGTTCTGGTTCCTCGCTGTAGGTATCGATCTGGTCACTGTCTGTTACAGCAGATCGATTCTTCTTTGGCATAAAAAAAACTTGACTTCATCCTATTCTAAGTTGAGAATGACTTCTATAGGAACATCTCCTTTACATTTTAAGTCAGCTCCTAATCTGTTCCATAGTAAAATCCACTTTATCACAAGTGATCTGTTTGTGCATGAAGAACAGATTATACACTATAAACTAACTAAGTGTGTTTCGAGATACCATCATCAACACTAAAACTTTTGGGTTCCCAACATATTGTATTACTTGGCCCATGAATCCGGCCCATACCTAGTATCTCTAAGTTCATAGACAAATTTCCATCCCCTTCTTCCCCAATTCACCTCTGCTTCTCTCGCTGTCTCTCTCTCGCTGTCTCTCCTTCTCGCTGTCTCTCCTTCTCTCGCTGTCTCTCGTCTCTCGCTGTCTCTCTCTCGCTGTCTCTCCTCTCGCTGTCTCTCCTCTCGCTGTCTCTCCTTCTCTCGCTGTCTCTCGTCTCTCGATGTCTTTCTCTCGCTGTCTCTCCTCTCGCTGTCTCTCCTTCTCTCGCTGTCTCTCGTTCTCTCCCATCGCGCCACCATTACCCCAGCCCGGTGTCGCGATTCTACTTGCTTGAGACTTCTCTCCCTCGACGAGCTTCTTTCCTCACAGCACTGCTGCTGCGCTGCTGTTCTCCACCAGTTAATCCTAGCACCGAGCTCCATTACCGAGCTCCATCACCGAGCTCCATCGCCGAGCTCCATCGCCGAGCTCCATTGCCGAGCTCCATTGCCGAGCTCCCGCAGCCACCTCCTCCGCTTCTTCTCTATCTTTTCCTTCTTTCTACTTCTTTTATATTTTGTTGATTGATTAGAGAGTGTTTATGATCAGAAAGCTTCTATCCTCCTCAAATTTCCTGAATTAATTGAGTCTTATGAATGTTCAAATTTTCAGATTGGTTTTGACATTTCAGGGCTGTTTTGAGGTCGTCCGGGGTGGTTCAAGACGGCTTTGGGTGCTTCGGAACCTGTTCGAGGCTGTACGAAGTCGCTCGGGGCCTGCTCGGGGCCAACCGAAGCTGTTCGGAGTCGTGCGGGGCTGTTCGAGGCTGTTTCGAGGAAGCTCACGGCTGGTGCAACAGCCGTGCACTGCCTCTTCCTTATTTACTAGGTAAATTTTCTTGTTCTTTCCTCCTTTCCTTGTTACGTAGATTTCAGATTTGTACAAGTTGTATATCAAAATTTACATAAGAATTTATCGTATACTTTTCCTATGTTAAGAACATGCTCCGCTAAGTTCAAAGCTACAGCACCTAAGTTCAGTGTTTAAGCGTCTAAGTTTCAATTTGTCTCTAGTCTTATATCGATGTTTTCTTTCTTCTGGTTTGTGGAGCATTTAAACTCCCCTTTCTAGACAGTGAAGTGGAGTTATGAAGTGTATATAAGTCTAGATATGAACGAGGATATTAATTGCTATGGGTTGAAGGTCATTTACCTCTAGACTTCAATTACTCCTCTCCTCCAGTACTCACTCCTTGCTCCTCTCCTAGTTTCACTTTGGCAGCACTTCGTGTGGATGGTATTTGGTGTGGTTTAAGTTAAAACTTTCCCCTTTATATAGAAGATTTCATCCCTATTCTGTACAAATCCTTATGCACTTTGCTAATTCTATTGGATTTGCAGGTTATGGTGATTGGTCGAAGCTTGAGCGTCACTGGTGGCTAGGATCAGTAGGGAGCAATGCATGCTAGTTTCTGATTTGGAGAAGATGAACAGTTGCACGCTTGGTTTGCTTTATGGGTTACTGTTCATTGGCTTATTTTCTACTGGAATTACACGTAATTTGCTTTATGTATGCCTACATATATATTACATCTACTGGAGACTTTCTATTGTATTACACATGTCTAATGTGTATATCCCGCTATATATATTACGTATATCTATATATATATATATAGCACACCTTTATTAATTTATTTCCTTTATGTATAGCCGTATATTACCCTATAATCACTAAGTATACTTCTCCTTTTAACAATAAATATTTGTATCAATATTAATACTAATAATGGCACTGTTCATATAGGGCATTAATCACTCCTCAACGGACATCCTCGTAATTGAAATCCGATTAAGTGATGACATTAACTATTAAATTACTACAATTGTTCGTTATTCTCAAACTATTCTCAAAAATTGGTCTCGTAAATTTAATCCAAGTACGAGAAATTATAAAATTTTAAAGCTTAGAAAATTTTATTTAGGATTAAAAGACGGGATATTACAAAACACTGAACTAAAACCTAAACCCTAAACCTTAAATTTAAAATTCTAAAGTAAGCCCGAAACCATAAATTTAAAATTTTAAACTAAACCCTAAACCCTAAACTAAAACCTAAACTCCAAACTAAACCTAATGTCTTAATCCTAACCTATACCATATACTCTAAACCCTAAAACATAAATTTTTAACACTAAATCCAAAATGTTAAACTAAACATTAAATCCTAAATCATAATCCAAACTCTAAACTAAAACCTAAATCCTAAACCCTAAACTAAACCCAAAACTATAAACCCTAATGCCTAAACCATAACCCTAAATCATTAACTACACATTAAACCTTAAACCCTAAACCCTAAACCTAAACCTAAACCTTAAACTAAACCATAAAACCTAAACTAAACCCTAAACTCTAAATCGGTACTCTAAACTACAAACAAAACCCTAAACCATAAACTAAACCCTAAATCCTTAACCCTAAACACTGAACTAAAACCTGAACCCTAAACCTTAAAATCAAAAAAGAAAAAGAAAAAAAACCTTAAATTTAAAATCCTAAAGTAAACCCTAAACCATAAATTTGAAACTTGAAATTAAACCCTAAACCCTAAATTAAAGCCTAAACTCCAAACTAAACCTAAACCCAAACCCTTAATCCTAACCTATACCATATACTCTAAACTCTAAACCATAAATTCTTAACCCTAAATCCTAAATGCTAAACTAAACCTTAAAGCCTAAATCATAATCCAAACCCTACACTAAGACCTAAACCCTAAACCCCAAACTAAACCCAAAACCATAAAGCCTAAACCATAACCCTAAACCATTAACTACACATTAAACCCTAAATCCTAATCCATAACCCTAAACCCTAAACTAAACCACAAACACTAAGCACTAAACCCTAAACTAAATCTTAAACCCTAAACTATAAACTACACCCTAAACGAAACACCCTAAACCCTAAACTAAATCCTAAATCCTAAACTATAAACTACACCATAAACTAAACCTTAAATCCTAAACTAATGTTTAAACCCATAAACCCTAAATTATAAACTACACCCTAAACTACACCCTAAATACTAAACTAAACTGTAAACCCTTAAACCCTAAACTATAAACTACACCCTAAACTAAACTCTAAAGCCTAAACCATAACCCTAAACATTAACTACACACGTAAAACCTTAGATCCTAAACTAAACCATATACACTAAACATTATGTCACGCCCCGACCTCCGCCCTCCCCGGCAGAGTCCGGGTGCGCGACTAATAGATAAGTAAATAATGGATAAGGTGGAATACTGAAAGCTTTGAGTGAACGAAAGATACTTCGATAACTGAAATCAGTTTAGACAAGGATTTAATTTACATAGTTGGCAACTTTGCGAAACAAAAACTGATAGAAACTCTCGCAGCGGAATGATGATCGAAATAAGTCTACGTGTATGAAGACACGTAGACACCCAAGATTTATTTCAAGACCGACAAGCCTCCCATAGCATCTCCCATCATCATGTCTCAACCTGCACATTTATAAATACATGCAGGGCTGAGTACAAACGTACTGGGTAGGCACATGCAAAAATCGCATACATACATATATAATTGTCAATGCCGTAAGAGTGAAACATAGGGATTTTATCTTTAAAAGTACCTACGTTCACTATATTCATTTGTGAAAGATCCTATGTTCGACAGCTGTCTAATTTCTTTAGTATATTGCCATATCTGTAATTTATTTATGGTACCGAGAAGGTGGCCACCTTCTACGGACACCGGACCGGCCAACCCGATCGATGACTCACGGTTACTTGTGCACATTTAGTTCGAGTAGGTTACACCACCCACTGGAACCCAAATTCGATTTAAATTTTTCGGATCCTTAAACCAGGTACCCTTAATCAGATTGGCATTTATACAAAACATAAATCATTTCGGCAAGTCAACACTTTGAAACATAATTTCTCAATATGAAATCCTTTTGAATGCAACATAAATAGTAAACGTGCACACATAATTTTCTTTGTAATAGAAAGCCTACTTGGATAACTTCGGATTGCACTTGCTTTGGTCTCGACACGCGAGGTAGATCTCTCGTAAGAACCTTTAGAAATCTCGTATAAGTTAAAATGCCCTTAGTGCATTTGAAACATTTAATTGTAAGAATATATTTTTCTCAGTTCTTGTTTCGACCCGTTGATTGAGATATTGATACTTCAGATCAATATTATTTATAAGGTGTTGAATCCTCGATTCAATTACTCCGGTAATTGCCTTTAAGAGCAATAATTGTATTAACACTTAATGAAATAATTAATTCTCAATAATTAATTATTCAATAATTAATATTATAAGTTCTATTTATTTAACTCTTTACATAACCTTAGAATATTAATACTTAATGTATATAGATATTACTATCCCTTCTTTCATTACCAGCATCACTAATTGATGTAGCTCAACCTTAATTAACATGATAATCTCAATTTAATTAAGTCTTAACTTATAACATGTAAAACTAGTCCATTTAAATTAATTAATTTAGCTTACTAATTAATTTAATTAGTTTAAGTATTAATTATCTTAAAATTTATAATTGGGCCCAACTTAATTATTTTCGGCCCACTACAAATTATTTCGGCCCATTAGTATTAAATAATTCGGCCCAATTCTATTTACTAAAAGCCCATAGCTCTAAATTTTTATTAACCCAGTAAGATTAATTCTGTTGGCCCAAACAATTAAAATCCCAGCACATCATTCTTGAAAACCCTAATCTCTTCTACTCTTTCTTTCCCAGACACAAACTCACACACACACACACACCTCTTTCTTCTCCCTCGCTCTCGTCTCTCTGCTTCTCTTTCCTTCTTTCCCTCTCTTGTTTCTCCTCTGCTCTCTGCCTCTATTCTTCTTTCCCCCTCTCACTCGATCCCTCTATGATTCTTTCTCTGTTCTCTACCTCTTCCCTCCTTCTATCTCTCTTTCTCTCCCTCGACTGTTTCTTATCTTTGCCAGAACCCTCTCTTTAAATGGGTAAGTTGTTTTTTGTCTCTCTATCTCTCTGTATTTACTCTTTCCAGTGGTGTTTGATTTCTGATTTTAGAGAAGGTATGATGGCGTTTAAATTTCTGTTTTAAATTTCTAAACCCCCATCTTCTCTGCATGTTAGAGATTTGGAACATAGGATTAAATTTGGAGGCATTTCTAGTAGTGTTATGTATTTTTCTGAAATGGTTTCTTTTCTGAATTAAGGTGCTCCGTTTGGTTGATTAGGGTTTGAGATAATTCATGGTAGAGCGTTTGTTTGGTGGTTTGGGGGTTCGGTGGGGGAAATTGATCAGCTCTGCTTCTGCTAGGTAAATTTCTGTATATGGTAAGCTCTTTTAATCTTTCTTGTTAAATGTTTGACTTTCTAATTATATTTCTTTTGTGTTGGGCAGCTTGGATGGAGGTGGAGTTCTCAAAACCACCGAGTGAAATTGCTTGGATAAGCTAAGCTTTATTTCTTCCTTATTCTAGATATTTAGTTTCTATTTTGGACATGCACATTTTTAGTTTTAAGTTCAAGCAATGAATTTATAAGCATGCTAAGTGTTCCTTTTCTTATTTTTAGTTGATGATGTTACTTGCTGTAACATTTAAGTCAATTTTTAAGGTTCTGACCTCATTGTTCTGAACCTGTGCTCTGTTTTCTATGACTTAATAATTCATGCTTGTTCTGAAATAATTGATTCTGGGTTATGTATGTTTTTGATCATTTTTAAGTACTGAACTGCATGGTTGGTACTCTGTTTTAGAAATAAAATGGTTCTAAGTTTACATTTCTGTTTTTAATTTAGTTAACTGCATGTATATATATATATATTCTGATTTCTCTGTCTGCATTTAATCTATGTTCCAGAATTTGTTCTCTATTTTAAATAAATGCTTAACTTGACAGAACATGAATTCCTACTCTGTTTCTATGTTCTGAAAAATAAATGCTTAGGGGTTGTTGTTCAAAACTATGAACACAGACTCAAATTTTATGTTCTGGCCATTTTCTGAATATTTTAAAGCATATATATATAAATACTGAACTCTGCAACTTCCTGAATTATTCTTATTTTCTGAAATATGAGAAGGTATCTATGTTTCAAGCTTTTGTTTTGGTTTTAAAATTTGGACTTGGAATCATTTCAATTCCTGAATGAAATCTGAACAATTTACCATTGTATGTTTTCTGGTTTCATGTATTATATTGGAGGGCAGAAGGCAGATTTATAAGTTAAATATGATTATAAGTTGAAACTGTAAAAGATATGTACTGAAGGTAAAGCTAGAGCTTAGTTTCATTACCTCAACTTTAACTACTTCTTCTTGAGTGAAAATAAGCCTGCTGCACTGTGCTAGTGTTTATGTGTTTTTGGGTGTGGTAAACGATTAATAAGGCAGTCCCCTGTACCCGTTTATATAGTTATGTTGCAGTGTGGTGTTCTCTATCTTCTTATCTCTTGCTTAATACCTAAGGTTAGATAGCTAGTTTAATTGTCCTGTTGCTATTATTGTAGGGTATGGAAGAGCATGTATCAGCCTTGGGACTCCTCCCTTTACTCAGCCTAAATTACAGCCACTTCCACACTCTGCAGCAGCATGGCTGCTTTGTTCCTTCCCTTAACTATCCTTTCAAGTGTTTTGTATGATCATTACTTACACTTATAAAAATGTTTTCTTCTTTCCTTATTAAACATGCTGCTGTGCAGTTTTATGTATTAGATTAGATCTTTATTATGCTTTCTAAAATACATGTATATCTATATATTTCATAGTTTTATAGCTTATAGTTTCAATGAAGTGTTTCATTTTATTATCTTTCCTTATTTAATTGGAAATGCCTTTACATAATACTTGAGTGTTACATCTCTTTATTCTTCCTACATAACAAGTTGTGTGTTGCATGTCTCATATATATATATTTATGTTATGCGTGGGTTTTAAATGGCAGATTTCAGATTTCATACAACCTATATATATATATATTTTAGTGTAGTGTTGCTCCCGAAAGAGCAAGGTTTGGTGTATGGGGGGGGGGGGATACACCAAACTACAAACTTTTCAGTTTACTTGACAAGTTATGAGAGAGTTCAAGCTATTCTGTATAAGAAATTGCTCGAAAATGACTAGACAGATCGATAAGCAGATCGATAGCAGTTTAGTCCAAACAGATTACTCTCTTAGTGAAATCACGTAGCTAATAATAAGAGTGATCTTATTACTTTCTGAGTGTTAAGTGAGTGCGGAATAATGGTGGAATAGTGATTGCTCTTGTTTAGAAAACCTTAGTAATAATCCAGAATGTTAAGAAGATTGATTGAGATGCAGATGGATGATAGTGCAGAGAGTTAGAATAATAAACAACTGAAAATAAGGAATGCAGGAATGTAAAGCACACAAATGTTTAACGTGGTTCGGGAAATCCCTACGTCCACGATCTGGTCAAAAACTAGACCAGATTATCCATTACTAGGATACTCTGCTTCTTTATACTTGTGGAGAACGAGTCACAAGTATCAATCACAACTAGAGAGATACTTGTGCACGAAATAAGGGTCGTGTCCCTTTACAACAGATTACCTCTACGTTACCACTAGAAAACTACTAGCTAGCAGGGTGATCTCCTTTCTCTCGATAAGACAGACTTGAATCGAGGTGGTTGGTGTGATGTAAAGTCACAGAGTGTTGAAGCTCTAAGTCTGGATAGCAGTTTGCTTGAGAGTATAATAACAGTATAGCTCGCGTGTGTTCTCCCTACCTTCCAGATCTCTTTTACTTCAACTATATAGGCATTGAATTTTGAAATTCTAGCCGTTTGTTGATTGCCGTAAGATAGATGGTATATTGCCAATCAATGGTTTCCATCATATCTGTTCTTGCCATATAGGAAAGATTGACTCAATCTTTGAGTTATGGAAAGTAGATTGCTAACGGTCTCTTTCCTTCTATGTGTTAACCGAAGATCTTCTATCCAATCCCAGTTGGATGGACTTGATCTTGACGTGGCAAGAGCATATGATGTGTAGGATGATGTCAGCTGGTGGATTGATGACTCAATCGTTCTGGTTCCTCGCTGTAGGCATCGATCTGGTCATTGATCTGGTTACTGTCTGTTACAGCAGATCGATTCCTTTTGGCGTGAAATCTTGACTTTCATCCAATTCTAAGTTGAGATTGACTTCTATAGGAATATTTCCTTTACACATTAAGTCATCTCCTAATGTGTTCCATAACAGGATTCACTTTATCTCTAGTGATCTGTTTTTACACGTAGAACAGTTTAAGCTCTAGAAAACCTAAGTGTGTTTCGAAAGACCATCATTAAAACTAAAGACTTAGGGTTCCGAACAATTTCCCCCTTTTTGATGATGTCAAAACCACACTTTACAATAATTCCTATTAGCACATAAAGAACGATCTGGTCTGATGGCCAGATTGATGTTTGTTCGTTATTATGTTTATAACGTTTAGGGAATTTTATATATGTTCTGGACAATAGAGTGTTGTCATCAGAAACTCAAAAAGATTTCATATATATAGGAACAAAAAGAGTTTACAGATAATCAACACAAGAATAAGGCATGCAGATCAAAAATGATAAGAAAATTATATCTATCTGCTCCTCCTTTTCTCTTCTTGTTGTCTTTTCATCTTCGCTCTGGTCTCATCCGAGATAAGCTGAACACTCTCGTATATTCCCTCTCTGATCCTTATGTAGTCCGGGTCCTCTGCATCCACCTTGTATCCTCTGCTCTCAGCTAGCTGATTGATGAAAGTGAGCAGGAATGTCTTGTCACGTAGATCAGTCCCTGGAATGGTGGGGCATGATCTGTATTCTTTTTCGGGCGCAGTGATCTGGATGTTTGCTTGGGCAGCGGCCTTCCTTATTTCTCCTACCAGATCACTGGCTTCATTCATGTCCAGATATTTATTGAATGCCTCGTTGGGTGATCCATCAATGTATGCAGGTTCCTTCAGGAAGTATCTGCAGAGAATGAATGCATTCTTAAGCCCTTCCCATCCATCTCTTAGGTGAACTGGGACCCAATTGGTCACTCCAGATGGTCTGATGTGAGTAGATGGCCAGCTGGACCCAGTTTTCTTCTTCTTCTTTTGAGTTTGGCTCGATCTGCTAGATGATTTAGATTTTTGAGTGTGAGCAGATGGAGCAGATGGAGGGCTGGCTGTTTGTGCAGTGATCTGCTGCTCCGGTTGAGCTATCTCCTTTCCTTTCACTTTTTCAGCAGCAGCAGATGGCTTTATTTTCTTCCCAGTCCCTTCCCCCTTTTCGACATCAGCAACAACCATGTTGATAAGTGTCCGGAGGGAAGAGATCTATTCCTTCAATGTATTGATCTCTCTATCGGTCTCCACCTTCTGTGTAAGCAGGGATGTGATGTTGAGGTTGGAATCATCAAGCTGCTTTTGAAATGATTTTGTAATGTTGGACAGTTCAGCTGTGTGACGCTCTACATCTTCTTGGACAATCCCAAAGTCGTTGAAATATGTGTCGATCATTGTTTTTGTGGGATAGCGCAGTTCGCTTAACTTCCGTTCAACAAAATTCTTCCCATTGACCTCAAACTGTCTGAACATGGCCTTGGTGTGTGAGATGGCTTCCTTTAGAATATCAGATGTTATGCCATCGATCTGTTCTTGCACTATGGTATGCACCATGTCCTTCTCTTTCTCAGCGAAGGCAGTGATAATCTTGTAGATTTCTTTGACTTTGAGCTCAGTGGTAAACAGACTTTGATCGATCTGTGCCTTTCTTTCTTCAGCAGCAGCTCGATCATCGTCCATTTTCTTGCTAACTTCTTCAATCTTCAATCTGCATATCCTCCATAGATCAGAGTCAACTTGATCGACATGAGTCTTCAAGTGGTCGTTGAACTCTGTGAGAATGCGAGTAGCCTCATCTTGCACTTGGGAGAGCGTCCCATACATGTATTGATCTACCTTTTTGGAAATAAGGTCTCTGATCTGCGTATGAGACAGTGATTGATGTTGGTCCATCAATATGTCTTCCAGGGTGTATGTTTGCACATATTTTCCAAGTGCAGCTGCAGCAGCAGGAGTGTAGATGTCGTTTGTAAGTTCACCTCCGACATTTTTTCCAACAGGCTCATCCTCTGCCTGAGACTGGCTGCTCACTACATTGGGGATTTCAGAAGGTGCAATGGCCTGCTTTTCACTTTCAGCCATTGGCTGATCTATCTCAGTTGCTGGGATAGCTTCACCCTGTTGGTGAGTATCAGCTTGAGCTGCTTCAACTGCTTCTTCCATAACCTCTTCTTCAATGCTGTTGTAAAAATCCAGCATATTTGCCTTTTCATAGGCAGATCGAAGATCGATCTGGAGTTCTTCAGCCTCAAATTTTGACATTCCCAGAATGTCCGACTTGTATGTGTCCCATAGCTCAGCAATTGATGCAGCAGTGAAGATCTTGAGTAAGGTGGCTTCTTCGATTTTCAGTGCGTGTATTGATCTGGTGCGGAGCAGTGCATCCAGAACGTAAAATTCCTTATCTTTCACCAGCGGAAGGAACTTTAAGCGTTTGGCTGCATCATATGTCTCTAGGGTTAGCTGGATTCTAGGGAATGTTCTGAGAACAGAATGATCTGCTTTTGTTTCCAACATTTTTACCACTGTCTCTACTTTCTTTAGCTCTTCTTCTTCATCAGTCGACCCCTCTGCTCCCTCATCCTCCTCATCGATCAGCTCTAAGTGTTCTGCAGAAGATGGACTTTCAGTGCGGGCTGGAGAAAAATCCTTAGATTGATCTGGTTTCAAGGATGAAATGGGGGCCACATCCTCTGGTGGACTACCCACCAAAATTTCTTCTTCCTCAACCTCCTGTTGAGGGAGAATAGTTTCTGCAGCAGCAGATACCTCATCCTGGACCTCATCACTCATCTTCTGAAGTCGTCTGCGCTTTGGCTTAGGAGGTTGAGCTGTTGTTGATGTATCTGTGTCGATTGAGCTCGTCCTTCTGGTGACCCTCTTGGTGGGAGTCTTCTCGATTGTTTTCTCCGTTGTGATTTTGGATTTTGTGGGTCGATCTGCTGGAACAGATGGAGGAATCCAGATAGGATTCGAATTTCCCATCTCCATCAGTGCATTAAAGACTACTGAGTCTTTAACCCGTGCAAGCAGATTTGCAGAAATGCCCATTGACATTTCTATCTGATGCTGATCCTTTGGGAAGTGCTGTCTGGTGTTGAATTCAACAGCAGTATCCCACTGGTGGTGAGGGAAGAATGTTTCCAGCATGAAGCTTATTTTCATTGAGTGTCTCAAGCTGCTGCGCTTCACTTCAATACCAGGGGATCCTCTTTTCACGAACAGGATCATCTTGGCTTCCTTGGCCAAGAGATCAAATAAGATCCTGCTCTAGTTCATTGGCAGGTTGAGTACCACTGCTGCTAGGATCCTGAATTTCTCAGGGGTGACCTGATCGTAGGATCCATTGTGGTTGAGAAAGATTCGCTGTACGAATTCAAACAGAATTCTGAATTCTGGAGCGAGAAGTGCACGGACAAACATCCTGTTTGTATATTGGATGGGTATAATCATCACTATCTCCACAGCTTCTTGCAGCTGTTCTGCAGTGATGTCCCCAAGGTCAAGACCTTCATCTTTCACTTTGTAAACGTCGTTGATGATGTTGATGACGTTATAAGAAGTGTTGCTGATTGTGTTCCCCTTACTGACCCTGATGGTCGCCTCATGTCCACCCCTCTCTCCCTGCCATGAGAGGTAGAAGGCGGCAATATCCTTGGGTAGGAAATGAACTGGGTGTGAAGTGATAATATTGTGAAAACCTACAAGTAACACAATAGAGCATATGTGAGCACTATCCTTCCATCAGTGAAGTATAAGTGCCCTAAACAGTTTATGCAGTCTAGCAATCGATATCATAGTGATCACAAGTATATATATATATGCAGATGAGTAAAAGCAGTTTATCAACAACATAATTAAGAGTTAACGTAAACAAGCCAAGGCAGGAAAATCACAAGACAATGAACCTTTGCATTGGTGAACAAGGTCAAATGCCTTCTCCAGTTTGTGAAACCCGAAGGTATCAAGAACCGCGAAAAGGTCTTGGTGTAAGTATGGTTTCAGAAAGTTCGCTTGCTCAAGAAAAATCGAAGATTTGGGTGCCATTTTTGCAAAGAAAAGAGTGATTTTCATGGGTAGAGAGAATTTTGGAAGAGGGAAATTTGCTAAGTGTTTCGAGAAATATAAGTGTAAGTGATATATGAAACGACTTATCAATTTTATATAAAAGAGAATAGAGATAAGTAAGGTAATAAAGAATTAGTAAACTTCCCTTTTTTCAGCTTTTCCCGCCTTTCCATGTTCTAGGGTTACTATTTGTCACCGCCTCTATTTATCGTATGATGTACGCGCCTTTGGTCGTGGGGTTAAGAGATGGCGCATGGTAGTTTAGCGCGGTTGGAAAGCTTTCCTTTTCTTGGTTTGGTAAATATCCTTTTTGGTCACAGTTCCCTAACATAGTATCAATCATCACAAAAATAAAAGATTTGATATCAAGTGTCAAAAATTAGATATATGATATGATTTAGTTGCCGTATTTAGTTGACTTTCCCCCTTAACCAAGTAATGGGATAATTAATATTATTTTAATATCCACGTGGCATTAAGTGATCTGGTGTATTTCGATGTCTCTTTTAACGAGCTGATGTTAAGAGAATCATATGCTCTCAGTGATCTGGTGTTAATTCCCTGTTGGAATTTTATGTGATCTTGATTTTATCGATCTGAACCAAGTCAATCTGGTATTGATTCCATTTTGGAACATTTAACTTGATCTGGTTTAGATCAATCTGGTTCTTTCTTCTAGATTTAATAATCCAAGTTTACCACAAAGCATCTTAAATCTTTCTTCTAGTAATGCCTTGGTAAGGATATCAGCTCTCTGAGCTTCAGTATGTATTTTCTCAATCTGCACATGTTTTCTTTCAACATGGTCTCTTATAAAGTGATGTCTTACGTCCACATGTTTGCATCTGGTATGCAAAACAGGATTCTATGTGATAGCTATAGCGCTTGAGCTATCACAGAAGATTGGTATTTCTTTGACATCAATCTCATAATCCTTAAGCTGTTGTCTTAACCACAATATTTGCGCACAGCAACTTCCAGCTGCCATATATTCTGCCTCTGTGGTTGAGGTGGCAACTGATGTCTGTTTCTTTGAGAACCAAGAAATTAGTTTATTTCCTAGAAACTGACATGTACCCGATGTTGACTTTCTGTCCAGTTTACATCCAGCATAATCTGAATCCGTGTACCTAGTAAGCTCAAAGTTGTCTTCACATGGATACCATAATCCTACATGGGCTGTTCCCTTAAGATATCTTAGTATCTTCTTAGCTGCTTCCATGTGAGACTCTTTGGGATTTGCTTGATATCTTGCACATACACCTACTGCAAATGTGATGTCAGGTTGACTGGCAGTTAGGTATAGTAATGATCCTATAATCCCTCTGTATAGAGTAATGTTTGCTGATTTTCCTTCTGGATCTGGATCAATTTTCCCATTTGTTTGCATTGGGATTTTTACTGGGTTACTGTCTTTTAACCCAAACTTGGTCAGCAGATCGTTGATGTATTTTGTCTGATTAATAAAGATACCATCTGGTAGCTGCTTGACCTGCAAACCTAAAAAGAAGCTCATCTCTCCCATCATGGACATCTGGTACTTATTTTTCATAAGTTCTGCAAATTTGTCACACAGATAGGTAGATTCAGATCCAAAAATTATATCATCTACATAGATCTGGACTAAGAGAATGTTTTCTTTGACTTTGATGATAAACAAAGTCTTGTCAACAGATCCTCTTCTAAAACCAGATTCTAGTAGGAATGTAGATAAGGTCTCATACCAAGCTCTAGGGGCTTGTTTAAGACCATAGACTGCTTTTGCAAGTCTGTACACTTTCTGATTTGGATCTGCTTCTTCAAATCCAGGTGGCTGTTCCACATATACTTCTTCTTCAAGGATGCCATTAAGGAAGGCACTTTTGACATCCATCTGGTATACCTTGAACCGTTTATGAGCAGCATATGCTAGAAATAGCCTTATAGCTTTTAATCTGGCTACGGGTGCAAATGTTTCATCAAAATCAATGCCTTCTTGTTGATTATAACCTTTAGCTCCCAATCTGGCCTTGTTTCTGACTACTTCACCATTCTCATCTCGTTTATTTTTGAACACCCATTTTACACCTATCACCCCTTGGTGTTTGGGTCTGTCCACGAGATACCAGACTTCATTCCTTTTGAACTCATTGAGTTCTTCTTGCATTGTTGTTATCCAATCTGCATCTTGGAGTGCTTTATAAGCATCAGATGGCTCCATGCGAGAGAGGTAACAGCTCAACAATGCACTTTCTCCATGCATTCTTCTGGTCTTCACACGATCTGATGGGTTCCCAACGATCTGTTCTGGTAGATGATCTTGTATCCATCTCCTTCTCCTGGTCATCTCTTCATCAGATATCTCAGGATCAGGTTGATCTGTTGGTTCCTTGAATGATCTGTTTCTTCTTTCAACAACTCCATTCTGTTGGGGAGTTTGAGCAGCAGATATTTGATGAGTGATTCCCATCTTGTTGCAGTATGCTTCAATCTTCTGGTTGAGAAATTCTGTTCCTCGGTCTGTTCTGATAGAGGTTATACTCATCTCTTTCTGTTTTGTGATCTTGTGAAGGAAGTCAGGGAGCTTATCTAGGGTCTCTTTCTTCTTTAACAAAAAGATGACCCAAGTGAATCTTGAGTAATCATCTATGATTACCAATGTGTACTTTCTCCCATTGATACTTAGTGGTTTGACTGGTCCAAACAGATCAAGGTGTAACAACTCCAGTATCCTTGATGTTGAGTGAGCTGTTTTGCTTGTAAAGGATGATCTGGTTTGCTTTCCAGCTTGACAAGCATCACATATGTGATCTTTATCATACACTTGATCTGGTAGTCCTTCCACTAACCTTTCCTTGGCAATCCTGTTGATTGACTTGAAGTTAAGATGGCTTAATCTCTTATGCCATAACCAGCTGGTTTCTGATACAGTCTTAGTGACTAAGCAGGTCTCGATCTGATTTGTCCACTGGACAATGTATAATTTGTCCTGTAGTTTACCGGTAAGGAGTATTTCATCTCCTTCCTTGTTCTTCACCAGACAGTTGTTAGTGTCAAAAATAATCTGATTACCATTGACACAAAATTGACTTACAGAAAACAGATTGTGACTAAGACCCTCAACATATGACACATTAGAGATAGTGGTCTTGCCAACTTTAATGTTTCCATACCCTCTGGTATATCCTTTTGAATTACATCCAAAAGTGACCTGTGGTCCTGGTTTCTCTATGTAATCTGATAGTAGGTTCTTGTCACATGTCATGTGTTTTAAACAACCACTATCTATTATCCAGATGGTTCCTCTTGCTATCTTACTCCTTCTTGCAGTTCTTTGATCCTGCAATTAATCACACTTAGCTACCCTTTCAACGTTTGGGTGCTTGATTATTAGCAAATATTCCTTTTCGAATCCAGAACATTCTAGGGTTAGGAACAGAAATATAGCAGGTAATGATGTTCCCTTCATTATCAACTTTAGATACAGAGTGAATTTCAGATGGATGATATT
Organism: Leonotis leonurus; assembly: GCA_026898415.1. Classification (NCBI taxonomy): domain Eukaryota; kingdom Viridiplantae; phylum Streptophyta; class Magnoliopsida; order Lamiales; family Lamiaceae; genus Leonotis; species Leonotis leonurus. Next base: position 11,107 of record JAPKLX010000798.1, on the reverse strand, counting down.
TCTCTACTCCATCTTTCTTCAATCCTTTCTTAGTAGGTACTGTCCTGTTGACAATATTTGTCCTGTTGACATTTGGTTTTTGAAGGTGATCTGTTTCTGTGCAGTGAGCTGGTTGTCCCTTTGTTTGATGATACTTCCAGTTCTTCGCATCTTTAATTATCATCTTTTGAGGATAACCTTTCTTGTTTTTCAAATCCCTCACTTGATCTGGTATTCGCTTCCTTTCTGGTACTAAGTTTACGGTTCCAGAGGACTTTTCTGAGTGGCCTGGATATCCTAATCCAGATGTGCCCTTTTGTTGTAGATTGATTAGCAACTTGGCACGCTCATCACTCTTGTAAATCATTTCTTTTCCTTTCTTGATCTTTTCTTCAGCAACATTGTTTCTTGTAACCAGATCCTTAACTTTTGAGTTAAGTGAGTGGATCTCACTGTCTTTACTCTTGATCTGTTCTTCCAGATCGTTTAATTTAGCAACAAATTGTGTGTTTGCTGTGCTTAGAGTCTGCTCAACTCTCTTTAATCTGTCATTTTCTTCAACAACTTCTTTAAACAGCCTCTTGATACTTGAGTAACTTTTGAACATCTCATCTATTTCATTCCATGAGTATTCTGCTTGATCTTCACTTTCCTGTCCAAGATCATTATTATTATTTGAGGAATTTGAGTAGCAAGAATTTACCTCAACTTCATCTAGACCGTTGTCCAATCCCACATAGCATTCATTCCAGCTTTCTTCGTCGTCAGCAATGAAAGCTTCATCATTTTCTGATGAGCTATCTGAGAAATGACTCGAGCTGCTTGAGTTCTGTTCAGCTATCATGGCTTTGCGCTCATATTTAAGCTTTCGATCTCTTTTAGCTCTTAGTTCTTCTCTTTGACTTCTAGACAGATTCAGACAATCTGTTTTGAAGTGACCTGTTCTGCCACATTCAAAGCAAGTGTAGTCTGTAGAGCTAGAGGTCTTTGTTGTTTTAGCAGTCTGCTTCTTGGACTCATTCTTGTCATCAGATCGATCATTGTCATACTTCTTGTTGAAGGTTCTCTTGTTATCTTTGTAGAAGCGTCTGCATTTCTTCGATCTGGTCTCCATCTTGTCCATTCGTTTGGCGATCATTGCGAACTCTTTTAAGAGTTTGTCATAGCCTTTCTCTTCATCTGGAGTAGTAGGCTCAGAAAGATCATCTGGTTTGCTCTTCGCTTTGAAGGCTACCTCTTTGTCCTTCTTTGAGCTGCTTTCTGTCTTTTTGGACAGATGATCTGGTCCTCGAATTCTTTGAATGTCACATTCATGACCTTCGAGATGATCAAATAAGGCTTCAGTGGACAGTTCATTGAAATCTGCTCTTAGAGGTTGCATTGCAGCATAGATCTCCCAGCTTGGTGGAAGAGCTCTAAGAACTTTCATGTTCTTCTCCCTTTCATGTTCCAGTGAATCTCATTTTCATCTGTTCTATTGTCTCGCCTGGTTTCATCTTGAATTCATCATATTTGTTGCAGGCAAAAGACAGTTTGTTCTCAATCATTACTTCAGATCTTAGGGCTAGGTCTCTTAAGACTTCCCACATCTCCTTGGCAGTATCCAGATCTTGGATTTTAGCCAGATGTATGCCTTTGACTGTGCTGGAGATGATCCCTTTGGCAAAATCATCAAGATTTGCTTCTCTCCTTTCTTCAGAAGTGTATTTTCTGGGATCCTTTAGCACAGATTCTTTGACCACTCCTGTATCAGTGATACGAGTAGTTTCTTCTGTAATTGCCAAGGGCCCTTCTTCAATTACTTTCCACATCAAACAGTGATGTGCTTTGAGGCACATTTTGATTCTGAAGCTCCATTCTCTATATCCTTGAATAGAGAATTCTTCGCAAGCCCTGACAACAGATGACTCCATAACAGATAATATGCTAGTGAAGGAAAAAGGTTTTCCTAGATCTATTCAAGTTGACCACGTAGGTTTTATCCCTGTGAAACAAAACAATGGTCGTTTGAACCATTGCTCTGATACCACTTGTTGGTCCCGAAAGAGCAAGGTTTGGTGTATGGGGGGGGATACACCAAACTACAAACTTTTCAGTTTACTTGACAAGTTATGAGAGAGTTCAAGCTATTCTGTATAAGAAATTGCTCGAAAATGACTAGACAGATCGATAAGCAGATCGATAGCAGTTTAGTCCAAACAGATTACTCTCTTAGTGAAAACACTTAGCTAATAATAAGAGTGATCTTATTACTTTTTGAGTGTTAAGTGAGTGCGGAATAATGGTTGAATAGTGATTGCTCTTGTTTAGAAAACCTTAGTAATAATCCAGAATGTTAAGAAGATTGATTGAGATGCAGATGGATGATAGTGCAGAGAGTTAGAATAATAAACAACTGAAAATAAGGAATGCAGGAATGTAAAGCACACAGATGTTTAACGTGGTTCGGGAAATCCCTACGTCCACGATCTGGTCAAAAACTAGACCAGATTATCCACTACTAGGATACTCTGCTTCTTTATACTCGTGGAGAACGAGTCACAAGTATCAATCACAACTAGAGAGATACTTGTGCACGAAATAAGGGTCGTGTCCCTTTACAACAGATTACCTCTACGTTACCACTAGAAAACTACTAGCTAGCAGGGTGATCTCCTTTCTCTCGATAAGACAGACTTGAATCGAGGTGGTTGGTGTGATGTAAAGTCACAGAGTGTTGAAGCTCTAAGTCTGGATAGCAGTTTGCTCGAGAGTATAATAACAGTATAGCTCGCGTGTGTTCTCCCTACCTTCCAGATCTCTTTTACTTCAACTATATAGGCATTGAATTTTGAAATTCTAGCCGTTTGTTGATTGCCGTAAGATAGATGGTATATTGCCAATCAATGGTTTCCATCATATCTGTTCTTGCCATATAGGAAAGATTGACTCAATCTTTGAGTTATGGAAAGTAGATTACTCACGGTCTCTTGAAGGGTTGTATACTGAAAGCAAGACTTTATGCTTGTATACATGGATTCCTTAGTTCACTGCATTTCTTCTATCTGAAATATTGTTATTGCATAATCCAATTAATGGTCCATTTTACTCATACTATAGATTATATGGTGTGTTGTAGATCACAGAAGATCATATAATTGGATGAAGTTGAGATATAAATTGAGTTCACAATCGAGGCAACTATGGGCGAGTTGCTGGTTTAGATTGTAGCATAAATGGATAAATAGTTTGTCTTGACTATTTATTTATGCTAGTACCTTCGTATATTGAACAGGATCACAGTGAGATGTATTCTTATATTCTGACTAATTAAGAATCAAGATCTCGGTGACTTAAATAGTCTTAACCTTAATTGAATTAATCGGTGTGAATAATTAATTGACTATTGCTTTGATTTATTAAGGGTGAGAGTTCTATTGAAGCTCAATATACTCGATATTTTGGGCGATAGCAATTATTATTTGACATGCGATTACATTGCAATAAGGATCCGTGTCCTGCTGATAACAGGATGATAATATCCTCTTGAGGAACTTAATAAGTTTATCTTATTAAACCCTGCAGGTGGAATTAGTTCCGATACGATAATAAGTTTAAGTGGTAGCACTCGAGGTGTCATTTATTATTGAATGACTAATTAATTAATTAATTGATCGTCAGAGGGATTAATTAATTAATGGGTATTAGATATCTTAAACACGGAGATTAATTAAGTCTAATGCTAACCCTAAACCTAATTATTCACTCACGCAAGAAAGGAGGGCACGAAATCTGTGAGAGGGAAAAGAGAGAGGGAGACGTCGACAATCAAAAGGAGAGGAAGCTTGAGGATCGTTGCCACCCAACGTCAAGCTTCGCCGTGGGAACAAGTCGGAAGATCACTCTGGAGTCTCTCGTCGCCGGATTTGCTAGTAAGATTCTAATCTTCATGCAATAGGCACAATGATTTTTGCATGCGTTCGTTTGGTATCCGGAATTGGTCACGGGCATATGGACCATATGAAATATAATGGTTCCTACATCTCTTTCCTTCTATGTGTTAACCGAAGATCTTCTTTTCAATCCCAGTTGGATGTACTTGATCTTGACGTGGCAAGAGCATATGATGTGTAGGATGATGTCAGCTGGTGGATTGATGACTCAATCGTTCTTGTTCCTCGCTGTAGGCATCGATCTGGTTACTGTCTGTTACAGCAGATCGATTCCTTTTGGCGTGAAATCTTGACTTTCATCCTATTCTAAGTTGAGATTGACTTCTATAGGAATATTTCCTTTACGCATTAAGTCATCTCCTAATCTGTTCCATAACAGGATTCACTTTATCTCTAGTGATCTGTTTTTACACGTAGAACAGTTTAAGCTCTAGAAAACCTAAGTGTGTTTCGAAAGACCATCATTAAAACTAAAGACTTAGGGTTCCCAACATGTAGCATGCTTTTTATATATATATATTAACATCTTAATCATACAACTTTATTGTTGTATGTATTCCCAAGTGTATCATTTATAGCTCTCAAAATATAACACATATATTTACACTTATGAAATAAATCCAAAGTGTAAAACATATCCCTAATATTAATATTTCTTAATATATAAATCAAGAAATCTATAAATACTTAATATGTTAAACCAAAACTCCTCTTTAATTAAATTAAACTTTCGTTTATTAACTAAACGTTCAATATTTTATTATCTCCGATTGTAGTACAATGCGTTCGATAACGCCTAGTTTGCTAATAAAAAGGCGGGGCATTACACACTAAACTCTTAACATTAAACTAAACCCTAAATCCTAAACCCGAACTACTAAACTAAATCCTAAACACTGAACTAAACCTTAAAACTTAAACTAAATATTAAACTCTAAACAAAACCTCTGAACCCTCAATCCTAAACCCTAAACCCTGAATCCTAAACCCTAAACCCCAAATCCTAAACCATAAACTAAAACCTGACCCGGAATCCTAAACCCTAAACCGTAAACTAAATCCAAAACCTTATACCCTAAACCCTAAACCCTAAGCTAAACCTTAAATCCTAAACCTTAAATCATAAACCCTAAACCCCAAATCGTAAATACTAAATCCTAAACTACACAATAAGCCCTAAATCCTAAACTAAACCCTAAACCTTAAATTTAAAATTCTAAACTAAACCATAAACCCAAAACTAATGCCTGAACTCCAAACTAAACCTTAATCCGTAATCCTAAACTATACCATATAACCTAAACCCTAAACCATAAAATCTTAACCCTAAATCATATATACTATACTAAACCTTAAATCCTAAACCCTCATCCAAACCCGAAACTAAAACCTAAACCTTAAACCCTAAACTAAACTCAAAACTATATACCCTAAACCCTAAACCATAACCAAAACTATTAACTACACATTGAACCTTAAATACTAAATAATAACCCTAAACCCTAAACTAAACCATAAACACTAAGAACTAAACCCTAAAATAAATCCTAAACCCTGAACTATAAACTACACCCTAAACGATAAACCCTTAACCCAAAACTAAATCCTAAACCCTAAACCATAAACTACACTCTAAACTAAACCCTAAATCCTAAACTAAACTTTAAACCCTAAAACCGTAAACTATAAACTACACCTAAAGTAAACCTTAAATCCTAAACTAAACTTTAAACCCTTAAACCCCAAACTTTAAACTACACCCTAAACTAAACCCTAAAGTCTAAACCATAACTTAAACCATTAACTACAAATTAAACCCTAAATCCTAAACCATAACCTTAAACTCTAAACTAAACCATGAACACTAAACACTAAACACTAAACCCTTAACTAAATCCTAAACCCTACACTATAAACTACATCCTAAACGATAAACCCTAAACCCTAAACTAAATCATAAACCCTAAAGTATAAAATACACCCTAAAAAAAACCCTAAATCATAAACTAAACCTTAAATCATAACCCTAAACCTTAAACTTTTAATTGAACTCTAAACCATAAACTATGAAATTGTATGTCAACCAATGCACGTATGTTGCAACAACAATTATGATAACAATAAGTCAGATTCTCTACTTATCAAACAATATCTCTACCAGACTATGTTTGTGTTATAGAAATAATTGCAAAGGCAATAAATAAACAAGAACACGCTCTATGTAATTTTGCGTGGGTTTTAGATTTACCCATGCAAGTCTTACGACTAAAAATATTATTAAAAGAATGAAAACAAAGTAGTTATAGATAGTAGATGAATTCTAACTATCATATTACGAAAATACAATGTCAAATGAATAATCTAAAAGTGAGATTAAAAGAACTAAGAGAGTAAAACAGTAAACAATTGGATTAAACTCTCTAAAAAACAGCGCAACTTTAAAGTGATAAAGCTCTCTTATTTATAAGCTCCAGCTCCTTAAGTTTCTCAACTAATTTAGGGAGTGGAGTAGTGTTCACGTCATGTTGAGTAACTACCAAGTATTGTCGCTCCACTTCTCAGTAGCAGAATATTGTTGCGATAATCTCGGCAACAACATTTGATATGGTCATAAATCACAAGAGAGACTCTGACTAGACAGATTATATATCAATCTGGTTATCGATCTGATTTGTCAACCTTGAGCAATCTCCTTCGAGAAAGCTTAATCACTCTAAGTTAATTAGTCAAGTGAACTGGAAAGTTTGTATTTGGTGTATTCCCCCCCCCCCACCCCCCCCCCCCCAATACCCAAAACCTCGCTCTTTCGGGACCAACAAGTGGTATTAGAGCAGTGTTTCAAAAGACCATTGTTTCTATTTCACAGGATTGAAACCTGCGTGGTCAACTTTAATAGATCTAGGAAAACCTATTTTCATTCACGTGCATATTATTTGCTATCATAGAATCTTTTGTCGTTAGAGCATGCGAGGAGTTCTCCATCCAAGGATATAGAGAATGGAGTTTCAGAATCAAAATGTGCCTTAAATGTCACGCCCGCCCTCCGCTACGGATAGCGAAGTCGGGGAAACCGTGACTTGGGAAGGGATTAAAGAAACCGGTATAGAGATGGGGCAATGGAACAAGGACTAAACTGAACAACAATCTCATAACTGGGCGAATAATTCATCATATATGATTAGCAAGAAGGGACTTGAGTCTTATGCTCAATACATAATAACTTGTCATGAAAGAAATTCGAGTCTTAGGTTTAGTACATAATGATCTCAACTGGCAGCGGAAAGTTACTTGGATCGCTAAAAGCTCTACATGTATGAAGACATGTAGAACCCCCAAGAGTCAATTAATAAGAGATCGACAAAAAGCCCGAACATAGCGCTCCTCCTTCATCATCGCTCAACCTGCACATTTATAAATATATGCAGGGCTGAGTACAAATTGTACTCAGTAGACACATGCCAAAATCGCACACATACAAATATAATTGTCATGCCATTGTAAGTGAAACATAGGGATTTTGTCTCTAAAGAACCTATGTTCACTAAAATCCTTTGTGAAATCTTAAAGTTCGATTGCAATCTAAGTTCTTTTGTAATCTACCATATCTGTAACTTCTTCTTCTTTGTGTCGGGAAGGTGGCCTCCTTCCACGAACACCTTGACCGGCCAACCCGCTCGATGACTCACGGTCACTTTAACCGGCCAACCCGCTCGATGACTCACGGTTACTTTAACCGGCCAACCCGCTCGATGACTCACGGTTACTTTGTGTACACTAGTCCTAGTAGGATAGCTATCCAACCGGGACCCGAATTCGATTCTTTTAACTTCACTGAGCAGATAGGTATCATACGAAAATCATAAACATTTTATGGCAGACAATACTTGAAACATATTTTCAATTCAAAATCTCTTCGAAATAAAATAACATAAATGCATATGAGCACACATATTTTATTTTGTAGAAGAAAGCCTACACTTGATGTATAGGTTAGAAAGCCTACTTGAATGGTCTTGATTGGTGTTTGCCTTGTTCTCGTGATGCGGATCCGACCTCTCGTCGAAACCTTTCATATGAATCTCGGGTGAGATATATTACTCGAGTATATCAAATAAATTCTAAGTGCAAGGAATTACTATCCTTGGTTTTTTTATAAGGGTTTGGTCTCGATCCTTAAAGATCGACTAGTACATGAGTCTAGGAGCTGTATTTCTAGATAAGTCATTCGATGATTTCTAAGTCACGGTATAGCTCGAGGATTTACTATACCCGAATAAATAGATATTGGGTAATATAGCTAAAGACATTCCTAATTTGATATCTTGCTTCTTAACTTGAAGCAATTAATTATTTAACTGCTATCATAGGCATGGTTTATAATTTAATCATTTCTGAAGGTTACATTCTAGTGAACCCATTATAAATCAATTATCTAATTTAATTGATATTCTATTTCTTTTGGGCTTGGTCTACATACATAGGTAAATTCCATCTAATAGAATTATTCATAACCCGTCTACATAATTCATTTAATTTACGACATAGTTTGGTTTAGCCCATTCAATTAATTAAGCAGCAAATCTTTAAATCGACCAGTCCATCGTTTACTTAATTGGACTTGGCCCAATTTATTAAGTTTCTGGCCCAACAACTATTTAGTGGGTCCATACTTAACTATTTCTAAGTTTATACTTGGACAACTTAACCCACTTCTTTCCCTCGCTGTCTCTTTTCTCTCGCTGTCCTTCTCTTTGTTAAGCAGCGAGCTGCCCCGCTAAGTAAACGATCTGGTTGAGCGGCTCCATAACGATCTGCCCTCTCCAAAACGATCTGCTCTATCGCCAAGGCACAGCAGCGAGCTGCTCCCGTTTGGACTTCCCAGCAGCGAGCTGCTCGTCACTTGGTAAACGATCTGCTTCTTCACCAGACGATCTGCTTCTTCACCAGACGATCTACTTATCGCCAAGGCACAGCAGCGAGCTGCTCATCACTATCTCCTCTCCCTCTCGCTGCTCTCTTTCTTACTCTCTCTCTCTGCTCTCTTCTCCTTTGCGCACAGCTAGCTGCCTCCTCTCGGAGCAGCTAGCTGTCCTTCCTTTGCTGTCTATTTCTCCTTCACTCTTTCTCGCTCCCTGTCTCCCTCGCTCCCTGTCTCTCCCTTCTATCTGCCCTTTACCTCTCTGTTTTTCTCTCTCGCTCTCTCCACTCGCTGTCTCTCTAACAGCGAGCTGTCCCTCCAACAACGAGCTGTCCTTCTAACTTTTGAATCAATTTATTAAGGTAATTAATTACCTTAGTAATTGAAATCAACATTAACAACACACTACTACGCGAATCATTGTTACTCACTTATAATAACAATAACTTTACTGTCTGTTGTGTAAATAAGACAGGTAGTTAAATCTTAACATATTCTATCCATTAAGTCCTAATCTGATTAAGTTGTTATATCTCTATCACTATTAGCACATGTGCAAAACACCATTGCTCTATCACTAACAGCGAGCTGTCTTTCTCTCGCTGTTCTGTCCCTCTAACAGCGAGCTGTCTCTCTCGCTGTCTGTTTCCTCTACGATCTGTTGTCTACTTTCTGTTTATCTATCCGCTTTTTACTCTGTTTTTTTCCACTATCTGCTCTTCACAATTTCTCGTCCTTAAGGTATAATTTCCTCTTTTCTTATTTTCGATTAATTAAAACTTTAGCTAGGAGTCAAGATATTATATTCCCCTTTTTTTTTTTTTTTCAGTTTGATTATGATCTAATGATTTCCTTGCTCGTCAATTTCATGAAATACTTGAGTCTTATGAGTGTTCTATATTTTCAGGTTGGTTTCGGTTGGCTCGGGGTGGTTTCGAGGTAGTTTGGAACTGTTCGAAGCAGTTCGGAGCTCGTTTGAAGTAGTTCGGAGCTGTCCGAGGTTGCTCGGAGTGGTTCGGGACCATTCGGAGCTTGCTCAAAGTGATTCGGGGCGGTTCGAGGCTGCTTCGAGGGAGCTCACGGCTGGTGAAACAGCCGTGCACTACCCCTTCCTTAATCAAGGTAATTTCTCTTATTTCTCCTTCTTTTATTAAGCAGATTTAGGATACGTCGCATATCAATATTCATCTAAGACTTAGATGTGTTCTATTTCTATGTAAGTGACATGCTCTCTATGTTCAAAACTACAGCACCTAAATTCAGAGTTTAGCATTCTAAGTTCAAAACCAGTTCCTATATTCATGGTCTAAGCTTCTAAGTTCATGCTAAAAATCTGTTGAACATAATCTGTAGCTTTAAATCTTACCTCAAAGCTGTCTCTATTTCTCTTCCCCGATTCTTCTTCAGATTCCAAATTCGGCAGCACTTCGTGTGAGTGATATTTGGGTGTGGTTTGGGTCTAAGAATTTTACTCTTTATATAGAGGATTGAACCTCCATTCTCTACTAATGTGTTTGCTTAATCCGTTGGATTTGCAGGCGTGGTGATTGGGGAGAAGCTGGAGTGTCGCTGGTGCGGCTAGGAGCAGTAGGGAGCGGTGCACGCTAGTTCTGCTTTATGGGGAAGCTGAACAGTAGCATGCTTGTCTTGATTTAATGATTACTGTTCATTGGCTACTGTTCATCGATTTATTCACCTGCTAATGCTTCTTTTCTTTACTTTTGTATTTACACGCATATATAGATAAGTGTGTTCATGTATAGAATGTCTTGTCTTATACTTTATTATTCCCTTATACGATAATTGCATTATCACTTACATAATATATACATATATTTTGTTACTAATTATTTATTTACTTATAAATAAATAATCTATTCATATGTCATGCTTAATAAATACGAGATAATGTATTATTGTTCTCATCTTCTTATAAATGGTTAAATATTAAATCCTCGTACTAAACTCTCATTTATAAAGAGTTCAAACTTAAATGCGTCTGTTTTAGGCAAATAAGGAAAATTATCATTATCGATTTGTCAATTCATATTCGTGAAATTTTATTAGTCACGAATTATCTACTACGAGATAGTTCTAACAAGGAGCGGGGTATTACAATAAATGTTTTCAATTTATGTATGATGCCTATCTGTTATATGATAATCGAATTCGGGTTCCAGTGGGTTAGCGTCTCCACTCGAACTAGTGTACACAATGGACTGTGTGTCAGCGAAAGGTTGACCGGTCAAGTGTCTGTGGGAAGTGGCCACTTCCCCGG